>JBBPTF010000423.1:0-16139 GCA_038094015.1 Phylloporus cf. gajari
CAACAAAACAAACAAAAAAAAAATAAAATAATCTATTCCAAACACAATAGCCCCAGTTAGACAATTATATCAAGAAATTCAACCTGATCAACATCAAACTTACATTTTTCCAGTTTGAAATGAAGGTCTAATTCCTTCATTTATTGAAGAACTTGTTTTGTTCTTTCCTCATGCATCTTCTTGTCTGGGGAAAATGTCAGGAATCATCCATGTAAATTACCAACCATCCTTTAGCAATTAAATCCCAGAAGAAGCCCTTCATAAATCTCTGGAAAGTAGGTCAAATTAATTAGTCCACGAAACATAGCTGTTGATTCAAAGAGTCCATAAAGGCTGTCTTCTATTGATCCTCATCTTTTATATGTATATATTTATACCCCCAGTGGACATTGAACTTGGTAAAGATCTTAGCTCCACATAGTTCATCAGTAAGGTCAAGGAGTAAGGGATAAGCATCTTATATGGTATACTCATTCAAGTATCAGTAGTCTTGACAAGGTTACAGCCCTCTGGCATTCTTTTTCACAAAGAAAAAAGGAGAAGCTTGTGGAGAGTTTAAAGGTTGGATCTTTCCTAAGGCTAAGTTTTCATCAATAAAGATATCAGTAGCTTTTTATTCATCAGGGGAAAAAAGATAGATTTTCAATACTTTTGGGACAAAAGTTTCATCCAGGTCTATTAGGTGATTGTATAGCTTGGAGGGGAGAATATGGTCAGCTGCTTCTTTAGTGAATACCTCCCTGTATGCTTCATATTGAGATGGAAGTTCTACTACAATCTTATCTGTGTCCATGGCTAATTTGGTAGAAATTATAGTCCTTCTAACTATATGTTCTAGTTGAAGGGTTGTGGGTGCATTGAGAAAATACCATGAAGTTAATTTTTGAATTCTGTTGATCACAAGTATAATATGCTCACTTTGTATATCATTCCGCCATTTTGTAATTGACATAATCTAACACTGCAGTTTGTTCCTCTTTTTTGGAAAAGTAATGTTTCATTAGTAGGGTGTCATTTATGGTTTTCCTTTGGATAAATAGGTTGCTTGAGTGGTCTGATGAGAGAGATAAAGGTAGAGAGACTAGTCTTTTTTCTAATCAATCTTGATAGTTCTTTCCTTCCAGTCAATTTCTGGTTGGGTAGCTTCAAACCAGGGTATTCTGAGGATGACATTCTCTCTTTCATATTGCATAACATGGAAGGTGATTCTCTGCATGGTAGTCTTAATCTGTATAAAAAGTGTTATGGTGAATTTGATAGGTCCTTGGTTGTTTGAGAAATGGTCTGTGTTTCAGACATTGATGGGGTTCAGAGGTTATTTAACCAGAAGCTGGTGTTTCTTTATGAAGTCTCAGTAAATGTAGAAAATGTCTACTCTGCTGTCTATCAGAGGTGACATGTCAATGGTTTTCAAGGTGCTTCCTATGTCAATAACTTGAATAGGGAGAGTTAAAGCACAAGTATCATTTTTGGCAGTAAATACAGGAGCACATATGACAGGAGAGTCAGATGTCAACTCAAGCCCTCCATTCAAAAATCCATGAAATCATCCTTAATAATTTGAGCTAGAAAGGTGGTATTATCTTCTTTCCCTCTTCAATCTTTGCTACCCCTTCTTCTTTTCCTATTGGCTTCATCTTCCTTTCCTCTGTCTTTTTTACTAGCTCAGAATGATTTGGGAAGTCTCTGGCTAAGTCAGATTTTCTGCATTTAAAGCAGAGTCCGTTTTTCACCCTCTCCTCTCATTCAAAGAGGGAGAGGCATATAGCATCAACATTCATTGCATTCAGGTCATGTATCTTTGGTGAATGTGAGTATCAAGTGGTGGTTGTCATGGAGAAATGATAGGTTCTGGATCAAGACACAATAGTTTGAGATCTGTTCTAGTTATTGTGCAAGAATTCAGCTTTTGTACACCATTCCTTGAATGTAGTAGGAATGGTTTCAGATTAATAAATGTACTGCATAAGGGCAGGTTGGAGTCCTTCTGTGAAAATCCAGCAGAGGATTGTCTGATCACTAAGTCCAGCCTATGTTGCCAATGACCTGAAAGTAGTGATATAGCTGAAGACATCCTTCTTCTTTTGTATCAGTTTTTGAAGTTGGTGAAGGCATTACCTTTGATGTCCATGGTCTGTAACATATTCTCTAGTGAGGTGCAAAAGTCCAATCAGGTCCCAAAAGACTGTTTCTTCATTCCTTCCTCAATAAATGAGAAGGCTCATTTGATGGCTATTCTCTTCTTACAGTATGAGAGGGTGAGCACAATTTTCTTTTTATTGTCATAGTAGATATGGCTGTTAATCATGAGGTATAAGAGGATTGAATTCATCCAAGCATGAAACTTGGTATCCATCCCATCAAAGTCATCAGGTTTGACAAGGGAGAGTTCCTTCCTTGAGGATATCATGATTGTTAGATAAGGTGCAGGCTAGAGAAGGACAATGGTCAATTGTCAGGAAGGTTGGGAGGATAGAACTACTCTAGTCATAGAGTTCATTCCAGAAGATCCAGACATAGTAGGTTATATGGAAGAAAAGAGGGTTCTGAGTGGTAAGAAGATAGGATTACAAGAGAAAGATAGTCTGGAGGTCTTTAGTCCATTCTAATAAGGGTTGATACACAATGGGTTTAAGTTTTATGAATCTCGGTAGTCCTAGTAGAGGCTAGGGTTTGAGAGATAACCTAGATCTTTTGTTATGCTTGTACTGGGCAGGTTCAAGTTGTAGCCTCAAAGAACAGTAAGGTCTAGTTCAAGTGAAACAAAAGAAATGTCTGACAAACTGACAAGATTGTTATCCACAAATCAAGTATAATTGAGAAGATCTAGCTTAAGTTTATAAATACACTACTGATGGCCTTATATATCCTTGTGATAGGAAATGAAGAGCAGAAAGGCAACACCTTGAGTAACCATCAGTATAGGAAAACACAGTCTGCAGTAAGTATAGGAATCCACAGTAGTCAAGGATTCCATAGCATTAAAAGATGAAATAATCAAAGAGGCCATAAGGGAAGAGGTAATGACAAGGGATAAGTCAAAGATTCTAGGTCATCATAGAAATAGAGTTCAGGTTATATCAATACATATGACCAATACAGAAAAAAAAAGCAATAAGTATGAATGGAAAGAAACAAAGTGTAGGATCCTCACAGATCAAGATGAGTTGTAACACATATTTTAATAAGATCATTGATAGATTTGACATAATCAATACTAAAACTACTCCCACTTCTTTACCTCAGAGATATTATCCATTAAAGAAAGATGAACCTATCAACTCTGAAGTTTGAACTAGATTCCAAACAACTCTTAGATCACTACTATATCCCATGGTTGGCACTCACCCAGATATCACTTATGCTGTCATAGCATTATATAAACATGTTACTGATCCTACTCAAGAACATATAGATAAAGTACTGTATATCTGCCACTGATTGCAATACTAGATACTCTCAGACAAGCTGGTTTATTAAACTAGCCAATTGGCCATTCAGCTGGAGAATGTGACAACAGAAGTACATTTCCCTCTTCTCCATTGAAGCTAAATATATTGCATTATCAGATTGTAGAATACAGGTTGTTTGGATCAAGCAACTACTTAGAAAACTTGAATATAGGCTTAAACCTATTCCTATCTGTGGAGATAATTAGAGATCTATATTCATGGCATCCAATCTAGTCATTGAAACTCAAAACAAACATATTGAGATCAAATGGCCTGTTATGAGAGATTGGGTCAAATATGGCACCATTGAAATATTTTTTATAAATAGATCCTCTAATCTTGCAAATATGTTCATCAAGAACTTAGGCCACATAAAACTCAAACAATTCAGATCAGAACTAGGACTTAAGATTTTCTGGATTTCTTTCTTTCTAGCTATACTCTTTACTATACTCTAGTGCTTACATATTTGAAAAACCAGCTACTGAGCAAGGGGGAGTGTTGCATGAGATAGTGCATCATAGTTCATACTCCTAATTAGGTAGATTAAGCAATCATACCAGTAGTATAGATATTTCAAACTCCACTACTGAATTCTAATTAACTCTCATTCTCAAACCTTTATAAGCATCAATTAACCTTAAGAACTCAATATAATAGTACATAGCAGTATTCTCTTTTGCTGAACCTTCATATACTTGATAGTGAGAATCAGAGGTGGAGAATCAGCTTCTCAAACAATATTGAGACATGAAAAAGCTACCTTGACAAAATGAATAGAACAAAGAAATCACTTCCTGAGAAGAAAAGAAGGTATAGGATCTGGTAGGTTTATCTAAGGATCACAAGCCCATAAAAAGTAAATGGGTATATGTAATTTGTCTAGGAAACAATCAAGACAAGATATGTTGTTAAAGGATTTATTTAGGTTTTTGGAATAGACTATAAAGAAACCTTCTATCCTATCACAAGATGTAGTTAAAAGCCTAGAACTTGAAATGTCTGGCCAATTCAAAGTTCACATCAAAGTGAGAAGGCTCTTTTATTGTCACCAAGGTACTATTTCTACTTTCCCACCAACTCCATATCCCCAATGTTTGGAAAATCCATCCTATCCTCCATGCCTTGCTACTCACACTCTATTGTGAAAATGACATTCATAGACTGAATTTCCTAGCTCCACCCCCAGAACTAATTGAAAGTGAAGAGCAGTATGAAATTGAGCAGATCTTAAGACATCAAGGCAACCTAGTGTCTAGAAATACCTGATCTGATTGAAAGGGTACACAGCTGAGGAAGACTTGTGACAATCTGAGTGAGACCTCAAACATTCAAAAGCCACTTTTAACAACTATAAAAGACATCACCTTTAAGTCTTTCTCTATAGTACATGAACTGTCACTTCTATCCAATTATCTGTCTATCTATAATACTCATTGAAGTCTTCTCTGACAAAGAATGTCTGTACTACTCTGCTTCCTTTGTTTTCAACATCTCCTCTTCTGCACCTTCTTCTCCTTGAATAAGGTCCACCTTCTAGAAGCTTGTGCTTCTGTTGCTCTCTTTCATTTATAATCTTAAATGATACCTTTGAGAGTTAGCAGACCAATAATACACCAACACCATTCTCCTCCACTTATTTCATCTTCTTCATCAGTCTGACAACTCATTCCCACTTACTTATTGCAGCTTCTTCCTTTATAGTCTTATACATTCCATGTAATTCCATTGTATTATATTTAGTCATATAATTAACTGATCCTAGGTACCATTAGTTTCCACAGGTTTCTATGACTAGAGTATATAAACCCTCATCTCTTTTCCTTTCTTTTTCTTTTCTTTAAGCTAGTTCTTCTCAGAATCAACTTCTGTACCTTTGAAGCTAGCAATATACCTCCTTTCTATCCTAACACTTCAAGTCTTTGTGAGCCACTATCCATGCTCTGAATGGGTGTTTGTCCTTAGTCCTTGTATCCTTAACCCTACTCCTTCTAAACAGTTTAAAGACCCAAGTTAATTGTATTGTTGATAAGTCCATATAATCTTATGGGTATATATATAGTCCTTGTACTAACCATATACTTGGTCTCTCTAGTCTTTAGTCTCTCTTGTGTACTCAGTTAAACCCAAGCTCTCATCTTTGCCCCTATAGTGTATCTACACATCCTTTGTATTGTCTCAGCCTTAGCTATTATCCATGACTTTTACATTTGATCTGTTGACATCTTATATACCTATTTGAATAGAGTGATCAATTGTGAAGACTATATGGAGCAACCAGAAAGATATTTACTGAGGAAGACCCCAAGGAACTCATCTGTTTGCTCTCTATGACACTAACAGAGTAGAAATCACAAGAGTTACAAAATATATACTATCCTTGAGTCCATAAGCTTCACCTAGATCTATTCTGAAGCAACTGTCTATATCTATTTGAAGAGTGATGTTTGATTATTCCACCTGTTGTTACAATTTCTTCCTTTTGTATAGTGATGTATGTTCTGGATGCTATTTCTTTTCACCACAACTTACTTATTTGTCTTTGTCATCCATCTAATGACTCAACTTCACTTATTCATCATAGCTTCTTCCCTTACAGTCTTAAACATTCTATACAATTCTATTCTACTCCATTTAGTCATTTCATTGATCAATCCTGTGTACAATAGAGCTATCATGTTCTTTAGAGTTTTATGGTGTGAGTGTATGGTGAGCAGTGAAATTTTTGCAATATCTAATCTTGATTCAGTGTGTAAAGAACACTACAAGCATCAGTGGGAATCTTGCCTAACTTTGGCTGGGCCAAACAAAGTATAAATCCTTGACTACAAATTAGTCATTTGATTGTGTGATTTGACTGAGTGGCTGTGGAGATATGTTTATTTTAACATGGTCATGCCATTGTCAGCTTTGTTGCTTTCAATAGTAAATATGAAATCTCAATGAAATTGAATCATATTTGCTTATGTTTGGTCATACAACCAAACATATATGTATGTAAATTATGTCAGACCTCACACATGTAGTTATTCATAGAGGTAATCCTGCTTAAATACTCATTTTGTGTCAAGTAGAGTACAATTGTTTTTAAGTTTTATATCAGTTCTTTTGTAAGTGTCTGAGCACAAGACATGCTCAGAAACACTCATATTGCTACTAGTGATAGATTCTCATCTCATCCTAGCTATGAAAAGTCAATGGAGGTCATTAATATAAATATCCTTCTATAAGAGTCTAGTATGCTATATACATTGATATAATGTACAAGATGGAGATGGATATTTCAATAGCCAAAATTATAGATAATTATACCTGATATACCTCTCAAGTTAATACTAATAACCTTTGTTTATGAAAGGCTTGCATAACATTCAAATTCACATAATAATTATAACAATTCTTTTTCCTTTACTTAGTCATGCAAGTTCTGAACACTTTTCTTTTCCTACAATTACTCATTTCCTTTTAGTCATTGGCCTGATGACACATCATCGTCTCCTAATTATAGTTCTTCCATCACTTTCCATTTAGTCATCTTGCTTACTGATCCTGTGTACTTTAGTTCTTTCATCTTCTATCAGTTTCTATACCTCTGATATATAAACTCTTTCTTTTTGTCTCTCCTTTTCTCTCTTTAAACTAGTTCTCCTCAGAGTTACTATTTGTATCTTTAGACTAGCAATATATTACTTTCTCCTTGTCACTCCTCAAATCCTTGAAAGCTTCTATCCATGCTCTGAAAAAGTAGCTTGTTCTTCAAATCTTTGACCTTGTTACCTTCAGATATCAATGTAAAGACCCAAGTTCACTATCTTGTGAATGAGTCTATATGACCTCTATAGACATATGTATAGACTCAAGTACCAACTGTATACTTGATCTCTAGTATCTAGTCTTTTCTGAGGCTGCATGTTGTCTTACCTAGATCAAGCATAATAAAAGAACTAGCTTCCTCAAAGTGACTACTCTTATATAGCTGATCTACCATTCATACAGACCCTCAATAAACCCCACATAAGGCCTTCATCAAACTCCTTCACACAAGTCAGGAGAATCCTCAGACACCATGCTACTGGCAGAACTCAAACTCTCACCTGAGACTGCCTGACCCCTTGATTTGCCCAAAAATATCACTGTTTCTTCTGTCAAGGAAACTGACTACATCAAACAACTTGCAGAACATCTAGATCAAACTCTAAATCTCCCCTCAAAACCTACTGTCATAGGAATCCCAGAAACCAATGAACTCTTTGGCTCAGATGAATATGAAGAACCTGACCCTGAACCCATAGTAATACCACCTCAGACCATTATGTCCTTCCAGAAACCTGTAGAACTCCATCTTGCATCCCTTAAGCACTTTAATGGCAATTTCCTAAAAGCTAAACAATGGCTTGACTCAATCTCTTTCTACCTCCTCATCAACAAGGACATTTACAATAATGATGAGAAGAAAATCACCTTTACTCTCTCCTACATGATGAAGAATTCAGCTCTGACCTGGGCCATAAACTTTTGAGCAGTGGTGATCAAACAGAAGGTACCTTTACTGGGAACTATGAAGGAGTTCTCCACCAAGTTTTATGCTGCCATCAAACAGTACAATGCCATTGAGGCAGCCATCTCTTGGCTTGCCAACACTTGTATGACCTAGGAGGGAGAGAGATATGAACCCTCCTTAACTGAGTACAATATCAAGTTTCTTACAAAATCCATCCTTGTCAGTATTGTTGATCAAAATATCTTGATCAGATACTACTCTATTGACATCCCTGACTTCCCCATGAAATACATCTTTAACATAGAGATGGTCCCAGAAATCCTCAAAACATGGATGAACAAAGTCTCCATGTTCAATACCCAATACAAACATGCTCAAGAAATCTCTAGCTATCACTCCTCCTCCTCTCATCATACCTATCAGTCCTTTTCTTCTCAGAGGCCTGAATGAGACACAAATGCCATGGATGTGGACACAGTCCAAATTCACAAACTTACACTGGAGGAGTGAAAAAGGTGTATCACAGAAGGACACTGCCTCTATTGTAGAGAAAAAGGAAATATAGTCAGGGAGTGTAGGAAATTCTCTGACAAACCCCTTCTCATCTTCAAGTCAAGAAGGATGAAAAAGAGGACGTTCTCTGACTTCAAGAAGTTGAAGATGATGACAAGGAAAGAGTAGCCTGTGTCTCCTTTATAGTCTGAAAGGAGTTTTAGAAAGGAAGTCTAGGTCAATGCTAGATACTTCCTCAATCCCTAGTATGTGTGCTCAAATCAATATAACCATACCTAGAACTACAAAGCCCATCCAAATTCCCATCCAAATTATAGTCCCTTCACATATTATGAAAACCATTGATGCCAATACCCTTATCAACTGCTGGCAGTTTGTGTGAAGGTATAAACTCTTCACTGTAAAACTTGCTAAACCCATTCCAGTCCAGAATATAAACCAGACCCAGAACAAGAGAGGTGCTATCCACCTCACTACCTCACTCTTCATTGATACAGAAGGAATAGCCCATTGTATCCTTCTTCATATCATAAACTGTGGCCATGAGGACATTATCCTAGGACTCCCTTGGCTATGCCACATCAACCCTGTCATTGACTAGGAAACCTATACCTTGTCTATTTCAGAAGCCATTGATCAGTTGAAAGAACTCTACTCTGACTTTATGTCCAATACTGATTGACACAACTCATACTTCATCTGACCCATAGAACCCTACTCCATCTCTGACCATCACAATATCTCTGCCATCTATGACTCTTGCCTTTTCCAATATCTAGATTATAAAGAGGAGTCCACCTATGTTGAATATGCCCTTGACAACAGGATAATCCATTGAATCATCTGAGAAGATGTGAAATATTTCTTGATCAACTCCTCTGTCATAGCCAAGCTTACCACTGCTACAGAACTCATCATGGCCACTGAATTGGTCAAACACAAAGTTACACTTCCCCAAGAATACTCCAACTTCACCCAAGTCTTCTTCAAAAAAGTGATAGATCACATTCCCTCAAGTTGCTCCTATGACTATAAAATCAATCTCAAAGACAATTTCATTCCTAAAATTGGGAAACTTTATACCTTATCCCCCAACAAAAAGAAAGCTGCCAATGAATTCCTCAATAAAAACCTTGCCTCTGGAAAGATTTGCCCCTCTAGCTCTCCCCAAGTATCTCCTTTCTTCTTTGTCAAGAAGAAAGACAACAAACTTTGTCCCTATCAGGACTACAGATACCTCAATGAACATACAGGCCATGACACTTACCCTCTTCCCCTTATCTCAGACCTCATTGACAAGCTCTAAGATACTCATGTCTGCATCAAAAATGATCACTAATTGAAAGCTGCATTTGTCACTCATAGTGGTCTTTGAATCTACAGTCATGTTTATTGGAATGTGCAATTCTCCTGCCACATTCTAATGATTCATGAACAGCTCTTTCAGAGACATGATTTGATAACTTGTCATCTATACATATAACCTCCTTATCTTTTCCCCAGACAAAGTAACACATACTAAATGAACTAGGTGGGTCTCTCAGAGAATGACTGAACTCGACCTCCATCTCAAGCTTGAAAAATGTTAATTCATATCCACTGAAGTTGAATATCTCAGAATGATTGTCAAATTGGGCCAACTTGTCATAGACCCTGTTAAGCTTGATGATATTGTCAAATAGCCTACCACATCAAAACTCAAAAATGTCAGGTCATTCCTCAGTTTTGCCAATTTCTATTAGTGATTTATCCCAGATTATTCCACCATCACTCATCCCCTCCTTGACCTCATCAAGAAAGACAAACTTTGAGAATGGACTCCCTCTTATGAACAGTCCTTCCAATCTCTTAAGAAACTCTTTCTTATTCATCTTGTTCTGTAACACCCCAATTCTGCTAAACCTTTCACTATTGCCACTGATGCTTCTAAATATGCCTCAGATGGTATTCTCCTTCAGACTGATACCAACAGCAAGTGGCACCTGTGCTCCTACCTCTCTCAAATGTTCAGCAATGCCAAACAAAACTATGATATCTATGACTGAGAACTCCTAGTAGTCATCTGTGGTCTTAAGGCCTGATGACATCACCTCCATGGCTCTCCCCTTCATGTACAGGTCTTCACAGACCACAAAAACCTCCTCTATTTCAAAGAAGCCTATAATCTCAACCATTGTCAAGCTTGTTGGCTTCTTGACTGGACTTCAACCTTCATCTTGTACACATCCCTGGAGGACTCTTTTCTGGCCCTAATGCCTTATCCCACTGTCCAGATCTTATCCCCTTTACTGACACTAATAATGAAGGTGTTGTTCTACTACCTTCTTCTCTGTTTGTCAATCTTATCAACAATGCCCTCCACACTCATATCTCCTCTGCCCCTGCCTCCAACCCCCTCATGCTTCAACATCTCCAGCTCACTAACACTACCTCTCTCACCCATCTTCACTCAAAACTGTCTGACTGACAGATCACTGATAATATCCTCACCTACAAGGGATGCATATACATTCCCCCAGATGAAACTCTCCACTATGCCATCCTAGAGCAATGTCACAATCATGAAACTGTGGGCCATCCCAGTTATCTCAAAACCTGTCAACTTGTCTGAGTAGAGTTTTGGTGGCCTGGCCTTGCCCTCTATGTTTCAAAGTAGGAAGGTTGTAGAGTGTGTCAACAGAACAAGGTCAATACACACCTGACTATCCCACCACTTACCCCCATTCATACTGCTGGCACTCATCCCTTCCAGTCTTTCTCTTGTGACCTCATCATTGGCCTGCCCCCTTCTGACAGTTTCAACTCTGTGTTGGTCATGGTAGACCACACCTACAAGGGAGGTATTTTTATCTCAACAAAAGACACAGTCACCATCAAAGACATTGCAAACTTTTCCTTTACCACATTTATAAGTGATTCAGCCTCTATAATAAAATCATCTCTGACTGTGGCCCTCAATTCACATCAGCCTTTGCCAAAGAACTTGACAAACTCCTAAACTACAACCTCACTCTCTCCACTGCATACTATCCCCAAACAGATGGAGAAACTCAATGTGTAAACCAAGAACTCAAGACCTACTTCTGCATCTTCTGTGACACTAATCCTACTTCCTGGTCACAGAAGTTCTCTCATATGGAATTCACTCACAACCACTACCCTCACTCCACTACTGCCAATCTCCATTTTACCTCATGATGGGTTATTAACCTTGTGCCTTACCTACCATCCTCCCAGATTCCCATCTCCCTGTAGTTGAACAACAACTCAAGACTCTAGCTGCCATCAGAGACAAATCCCTCACTGCCCACAAACTCACTATGTGATCTGAGATTTTGACAGCATTTGACAGTTGATGACAAAACCATGCACTGCTGTATAGGTTTTCTATATTGTCATCTTCATCTCTTGTAAGACTTCTCTGTAAGGTGTTGTTTCCTTTCTTGAAGAAGTAGACTAGTCAAGGCCTTGTCTGATGTCTCACTCAATTTGGGTGGGTGGTCTATCTCCATGTATATTATCAGGAATGAATCTTAGTCTTGAAACTTGTTGAGATTGGTATTCCTTTCTCATTTCCATTAGTTCTCAAACATTTGTTTGTTCTTCTCTCATTGGATGATAATGATGAGGACAAGATCTGAATTTGGCTAGGGATTTAGTCTCTCCTTGTCTAGGAGGAAGCCAGTTTGATTTAATAGTAGCTGGCACTTGCCAAACTGACAAGAGTGGAGTAGGTGGAGTAGGTGGAGATTCAGACACAAGATGTCATTTGTGCTAATGTACATCTCTAATATTTGTCTTTTGACTATCAAGTTCTTTCCTTTTTATATCTGATCTGATTGAAGTCAACCTTTGTTTAAAGGGAGGTCTTTCTGGAGATCATTGTTTGTCATTAGGAGATTCCCTTTTTAA
Source organism: Phylloporus cf. gajari (assembly GCA_038094015.1). Lineage (NCBI taxonomy): Eukaryota > Fungi > Basidiomycota > Agaricomycetes > Boletales > Boletaceae > Phylloporus > Phylloporus cf. gajari. Next base: position 12,379 of record JBBPTF010000423.1, read on the forward strand.
AGGTGAATGCAGGTTTATATCAGGTGGAGGTCTATTTTCATCATCATCAATGTTGATGGCTAATCAAAGTCTCTCTTAAAAGGATACAGTTAATTAGAAGGGTCATCAGATGGTTGGTCATCTGAATATAATAGAACCTGGAATTATTCATGATAATCTGGAGATCTAGGTCTAAGTGCTTCTGGTTCAGAGGCTTTATCATCCATCATTGGAATAGTGACAGGTCTGTCATCTTGATCTTTGAAACAGTGTAGAAAACTATTTTCATCAAAGCAGCATTAGTGGACGTAACAACTCTATGCTTAGCTTTTGACCAAAAGTGCCATCCTTTTATGTTTGGTTCATATCCAATGGACATCATTTGCTCTGATTTGGGAGACAACCTGTTTGACCTTTGTTCAGGAGGAATAAAAATGCAGGCTTTGTAATGATATTATATTTTTCACTTCTTTTCCAAGTGAACCAACCTAAGGTTTCCTAATACAAGGACTGGAATATAGCCAGGTTGAACTATAAGTACTAGTCTATAAACAGAGTCACAACCATGCTATGTAGTAAGTGCTGGCCATCATCCTAGAAGAATATTCCAAGGGTCTGAAACCTAAGGTACATACATGAAGGACTTCTTCTTTTTATTTCCACTTCTTCTCTTCCATTAAATGAAAGTACAGACTTTTTAACTACAGGCTTGCATCCACTGACACAGCCAGATGGTGGACATTAAATGCTCACCTGATACATGAGGCAAGGGCTATACTACAGCCTCCTAGAGTACAGGGTTTGGACTTATACAATATGTATTGGTATATCTGGTACAAACATGTACCTACATGGGCAGTAGTATATAAACCCCCAGAGGCCAACTGGCATACCCAGTCTGGTTCTCCTGGGTAGTTCTCCTAGAGTCAGACCTTTAGTTGACACTTTCTAGTGCAATCTAGTGATGTGTCCCTAGTGGGCTTTAGAGTTGTTTCAGGCTTTATGGCTAAACACTCAGAAATATGATGCATCTGATTTTTTACCATCTCCCTCAAATATTTCAATAGAGGTTGCCTAATTTAGATGTTGCATGAGTTGTCCATTATTGATGTGGACTGCAGTTTCCTTGTCAAAATGACTTCAGCAAACAGGTATGGTGGCATATTGCCTCTGCTTTTTCCAAAATGGTTCTATTAAATCACTCAGCTCTTTCATTTTGCTGAGGAGTGTGAGGGATGGAAGTCTGATGAGTTATTCCTTTGGAAGTGAGGAATTTGAAACTCATGACTTATGAACTCCCCTATGGTCCAAACAGACAGAGGTAAGCATATGACCAGTGAAGGTCTCACTCCAAGAAATCATATTAGAAAAGTGTCTGAAAGTATCTAATTTGACCTGCAAAAAGGATATAGGAGTATACCCAGTATGATTATCAATGAATATGAGAATAAACTTCACATGTGAATGTAGTTCACTTGTCATTGACCTAACAAGATTGGTGTGAACTAGTTTGAGTAGATGAGATGCTTATTTGATAGAATCAGAAAAGGAACATTCTGACACCTTTCTTAAAGGATATCCTATGCAAGGAGTCTTTTCTAGAGCAGAAGAGAAAGAGGGAACACCAGAAAGATTAAAGTACACATGTTACAAAGAATTATTGGAGGTTTGACCAAGATGTTGATGCTACAAATGATAAGAAGAATGATTCACATGAGAGGCCACTGATTCAATAATTAAAGTAATCATATTGGACTGAAACCAATGAAGGTTGTTAGGAGTGATGAGACAATTGCCTGGATCATCTCATGTCCTCTCTTGTCTCAAATACTACATCTATTTGAGCTAATCTCATGGTGAAAGCTGTAGTCTGTTAACAGAAAAACAAATAGAAGTTCCACATATGTGAAGCATACCTAGTTTAATCAAACCATTGTTTGTTCTACAAGAACAGTGTCTGGTCCATATAATAGAGCTGGATCTCCATTTACAACAAGAGCAGTTTCAGTTTGATTTTCTAGATGAACAAAATCATCAATAAATGTACAGCCCAGATATGTCCTAATTATGAGGCCTCCTTTAGGAGCCAAGTTTTTGCCCCTTTGAAAGCCTGCAAGCAACAAATCCTGAAATTCACAATCATGGGAAAGTCCTGCTCTGTTTCCGATAGCACTGACTGTATTTCCTGGAATTCACAATCATGAGAAAAATGACTCCAAGACCTGATCCAGCAACAACTCTTGTGCACACATCTCAGGAATTCGCAATTGTGTGAAAAATGACTCCAAGACCTGATCTGGCAATGGATGACTTCTCTTCACATCTCAGGAATTCACAACCGTGAGAAGAACATGCTCCGAGACCCGATCCGACAAATTCATGACTTCTCAGCATCTCAGGAATTCGCAACCGTGAGAAGGACATGCACTGATACCCGATCCGGCGATTTTACGACTTTGCACAACCTCTGGAATTTGCAACCGTGTGAAAATGAGGATCCGTACTGCAAAACAGCCTAGCACTTGTGACTCGAGATGCTCACAACTCATGAAATCACTGAAGCCATGAAATTGCAAAGAGCATATTTTTTCTAACAAGCCCTACTAAGGTATGTACACAATGTTAAGCTGGTGCAAAGCGCAGCCACCCGCCCAAAACCGTATCACGCGACAACACCAGTGCACTGGCAGCAGTCAACGAGGGCAGTCAGACAGACGTAAAATGCATGTCAAACACGCCCGTTGAGTGCCCCAGCTTCAATGGAGCCACTAGATAACATTGGCAAAGATGTTGAGTGAGCTGGCCAGCAAAGTTGGACCACCCGCACAGCGCACGCAGAGCGCAGCACATGGCTACCCAACGGCAAGTCAGCAGGTCGACGACGCGATCGCTGACATCGCGAACCCAGACGCAACATGCGCAGGGCTGACAAAGCCAGTGGACGGACCATACGACCCACCAGCCAAGGCCACAACAGACCTCGGCGACCGAAAACCAGCAGAGACGGCGAGCACAGCTCGACCGCGGCACCCAAGCGCAGAGGAATGCGCACAGACCCAGGCCAACACAGAGCGCAGCCACCCGCACAACAATGCTGACAACGCCAGGGCACCAGGAACGGTCGACGAGGGCACACGGCCAGACGTAAAACACCCGCCGAATACACCCGTCGAGCACCCCAGGCCACCAGACATCGCCGACGATGAAGTCGAGCGAGCGGGGATAGGCATGGCAGCAGACTCGGACCACCCGCACGAAGGTGTGCAGGGAATGGGTCCGAACCTCAGTGGAGACGACGGAGACGTCGAGGGCACATCCCCAACCATCGAGATTGAGGGGGAGTGCACCCAGGACGACATACCGTGTCCAAGGAGGTGGCAAGCAGGAGTGCGCAAGAGCGTGAGCGGTCGACGACGAACACTGTCGGAATCGATCAGCACACCCCAGGCAGCAACGGCCACGTACCTAGGGCACTACCACGACCACCAGTACCTCCCAAACCACCTGACAAAGCCACTATACGGCGAAACGAACCCCAGAGCTTCGAGCTCGAGGGGGAGTACAAGGCATCCGCAACGCGCGAGCTCGAGCTCAGTGCAGGCCAAGCGGACACGTCAGCGGCACCATGGCATCACGACGATGCCATAGACAGTCAAAACGAACTGTCTAAAGCGCCAGAAAGGGTCAGCGTACCTCTAGGACGCCCAGTCAAGACGCACCTACCAAGTATACCCCAGATCGAACGATCCGCACCGGATGGTGAAGCGGACGCATCGGGAGCG
>JBBPTF010000424.1:0-16132 GCA_038094015.1 Phylloporus cf. gajari
ATGGGCTTGCAGTGTGAATTAAGAACCCACCAACATGTCCGACTCTGATTCCGCTGGAGATCTCTTTCCAACACCTTTCTTTCGAGCTCGGCCCAGAATCCTCGTCCAGTATCCAACTAATCGTCCACGCGTCTCGCGGCGAGTACGGCAGCCAGATCCTGATCACAGCTCGGATCACGACTCCCATCCATCCAATCGCAATGATGCTGCATCAGCGATCTTGAATACTGGTACGCTGGATGATTCAAACATCCAAGGCGGCACAGACGACTTGTCTGGGTTCGACGAGTTGTCGGGAGAACCTCCCGACGCGGTACCAGGTTTTGGGCAAGCATGCCCTGCAGATAAGAAAGGTCGACACCTATACAGCCAGATGGATCGGCACTCCGTTGAGATGGACTCAGAGGCTAGCTGGCGAACTCCCACTCCTGTGCCATCGGCAGTTGATGGCAAATCAGTGAGTTCCATTATAGCAGTAGACGGCGAATCGGTGAGTTCCAGTATCAACGGTAGAGTGAGACACTTACTTATTCGGCATTCCAGCAGGCCAGAAGTCCTGCCAGCGTTCTAGGTGATTCACCCATGGCTGTCGAGGCGAGGCTGAAGAGACCACGGTCTCTTTCAGCGGGTTTAGAGGTGTGTTTTTCCTCACTAATATTTTACCAGGCTAGCTACCACTTTTACATAGACACCACACCATTATGGCCAGGGTAGTGATCACTCGAGAGCGGGATCGCTTCCTGGTGTTCACCACCAAAAGCGGCGTCGGACAATACTTAGATCACCATTTGAGGTGCCTACGGCGAATCATATTGACGGGGCAGTCAGAGAAGTTGGGCAGGCGCTGCAGAACTCGCTTGATAGGCAGACAGAGGTCTTATCTGGGATTCTCGAAGTCATCAAGAGTAGGTTGAACAAGTGATTGGTAAACAAAATGTATTACAACGTAGTAAATCTGATCCTCCTAGCCCTATGAGTGTACAGTAATTACAATGCGTGGATCTGATAGATTTGCTTGCTGAAGACACTTGCGCACTGTTCCAGGCACTTCATTTGTTCGCAATGCCATCACCTGCAGGTTTTCGCAAGCTTGCAAAATGAGCTGGATGAATGCTAGCTGCGTCCTCCGTGTAGAGAAGGACACAGAGAGGTGCGTAAGTTGTTGAAGATCCTCCAGGCGAAGTGTAGAACTCCGCAGCGCCCAACGGTCGCGAATTTCGAGATTGACAACACGTCGGAAGACAGAAAAAGAGGGGAGAGAGATAGAGGCGGTGCTATACAGCAATGACAGGTGGATCGAGAGGGTGGTTAGCGGAAGGACATCAAGGGCATCGGCAAGGCCATGAGAACATCTTGGACTTTGTGGGGGGGGACAGAGTACGAGCTGGGTCAAGCCTTGACAGACCTGAAGGACTTGAACAGTGGTACAGACTCGCACATCTCGCTCGATCCGCAAGGTCTTGACAGCTCGCAATGCAAATTGGGGACGGGGACGGAGTGATGACAGAAACAAATGTGCTTGGTGCTCGGTATACAGAGCTACACGCGAGTAGATTACACGTTCCGTCCTATTGATTTGGGCATGAGCAGGGTTAATTGGGAGGGCCTATACGTACCACATGTGGATCCGTTTTTCAACAAGTAAGAGACGCACCGCATCATGCAGGGAGAGTGCACTCAATTCAACTATTTCTCTCAACAGTTCGTTTGGAAGAACCTTGGGCGGCATAAACACTACAACAGTGTACAGCGAGAGTGAATTTGGGAGGAAGGAGGAAGGATAGAGCTTCACAAATATTTACTACGAGAGTCTCACGCTCATGTCGGGCGCTTGCTACGCTTGCAGTAAATCCCGTCTCCATCCTCCCTAACCCTTTCAGTGTCGGAAAGATGACATGCACATTGAACGTATCTCCAAGGAACGTTTGAACGCACTGAAAGCTGATCATGATGAAGACACTGCCGGATCAAGTGTCACTTACAGAAGTTCACAAGTGAACGTTGAACCTTCGCTATCATCGCCGTGTCTGAGTTTGGAAGATCGCATCACTGTGCAGTACCCTTCGTTTCCTCATAGATGACTTTGAGTTTAACCAATTGGGGTGGTGAGGCGGCCAGGGTAAACAATGAATGAAAGTTTGACACCATACTCACTCAGGGAAGAATGGGTCACAAGATAGGCTCCCTGGGCTTCTCTTGTGACCCGTTCTTCTCAAGCGATGGTTGATTGATCCGGCAGCCCAAAAATACCCAGAGTCGCCAGCGTGGACTTTACAGGAATTTGACCGCACTTGCGGAGAACTATTCAGTCCTCGCTGTCATGTCCGAGCGTACCAGCCCACCTTCCATGCTACCTGGTGACTCCGACTATGTTTCTGACAATGAATCTATTGATTCTGTTCAGTCCAGCAGTGACTACATAGAACTGTTTGGCTCATGGAGTCAGCCCAGACCGTGGGGGAGAGTAAGACAAGGCCGCCCAGTTGGCGAAAATGTCTATCCCCAAGGTAGATCTAGTCCACCTCTGCTGGTGCACGACCTGCGTTCACCCTTCCCTGAAAATGTGGTAGGTCATAAGATCTTGCTTTATATCTAACTTTGTATTTATAACGTCTAGGAGTCTCTACACGGTGCTGACCGTCAGGATCCCTTAAACTTGGCATATATCGGTGCAAGTGATATTGCAGGAGATCACCTGAGCTTGAAACGAAAGTGCCAGTGGGATGCAGATGATGAAAAGGATTTACCTCGAGTAAGTGGACCTTTACACAGTCGAAATATCATTGTCCAGTAACATGTTATGGTACCACTATTAGACTCCTAGAATCCATCGGTTCGATAGATCCTTTATAAATACACCGAAGAGAGCCCAATCTACTTCGGTGTCATCTATTTTGCGACTGCCGCAGAGGGCTTGTAAGCGACGTCGTCTCCAGCCTTTTGACCCCTGCACAGTTGAACAAGTCTCAACTCGTGTGGACGACATGGAGAAGACAATGCACGACCTGCAATACATCTTGAAGACCGCACTTGCCGCACTCGAGAGACAAACAGAGCTTTTGTCCGAAATTCTAGGTGCGATCCGAGGAGGGAATTCAGTAGTAAATTGATTGCTAGTAGCCTGATCATCGTACTAATAGTAGGCATCTGTACAATATCGTTTTGTATTTTCTCTTATTCCCGCTACGTTTACTTCCCAGTGGGTTTATTACGGGTGGTTGCAGTTCAAAAAAATCACATGACCGCACGTGCTCTTGGCTTCGGCGAGCGAACATGAGTCACTGATCTCTGTGGACTTTACCTATACTAAGTGGGTAACTCCCCAGGCCGATGAGAGCTTTCGCAGGCTCAAAACCGCACTCGACCTCTGCTGGTACTGTACACGACTCGCCGTAATCTGGCTCCGATCCTCGGAGCCTAGGGGGCACCGAACGGACCCTCTTCGCACGCAGTTTGCACCACGACTATGGTGCCCTCACTATTTGTGGGCGCTGATTCAAGGTTCGTCTATGTACAACCAAATGAATGCAGCTGCTCATACCATGCCTTTTTCAGCGATAAACGCATTCACCAGACGCATGCCTCGGCTAATGTGGCCTGCAGGGACAGGTAAGAAATATTGTAAAGCGCACACCGCCGGTCTGCCGCCACTGACCGTAATCGTCTTAACCCAATGAGACGTTCAGATGGAAATGGAATAGCTCAAGGATCGTACGCAAGCTCTGCAACACGGGTCTGGTGCACGCAATTTCTCGCATAATACACCATATGTTCGTCTACATATAGTTATATGCCATGCAACCCTGGCGATTTGAACGGACTCGCTGTCAGCATCGCAGTGCGTCTTCCTTTTTTTTTTTCCTTTTTTTTGTTCTTCTGCTCCGTTACTGAGTTAATTCAGTGCCACAAAAAAGGTGCTGAACCTAGTTACCGCATGTCATTGTCAATAAATTGCAGAGATGCTCATTGATTTTAGGTCATTCTAAATTACTCTCTGATTCGCTCTCCATGTCTCACAGCCCGGCTCCTCAGCAGTATGCTGCCATGCAGCGACGAATCTCTGCGCTTGAGGAAGAGAATACAAGGCTTATCAATAAGATGGTAAAACGGCCGTAAGTTTTCTCTCATTATGATCATCATTTATCTGACAACTCGCACTTCAGTGTCATCTCCTATGTCCGGGAGGGTCGAGCCATTCGTCGACTTGTTTGCCTCTTGGACCCTGTCATTGACTTGATCCACGAGTATGACCGGCGCACTTTACTGGCCGATGGCCCTGATGACATCGATGACGTTCCCTCGACCGCTAAGTAAGCACTTGACTAGTTGATCAGATTTGGCATTTTCCGATCTCAATTGTTCGTGATAGGCAGGAGCGCCTCTATCGTTCCTATAAGAAACTTCTCCAATGGTGCCCATCAATCATGGATCTTATGCAGGGTGATTCGGATGCGCTGGAGCATGCTTGTGCAGAGGTGAGTTATTAACATCTATTGAATGTCATGGATTCTCATTTGTCGAAGCTGAGGAGAGGTGGCGACTGTGCTCGTGGAGATGATGCCAACAACTTGAAACGATCTACAGCCCTTTGGTTGAATAGCCAAACTCCCCATCCCGAACCCCTCATTAGCAGTGTCAACAAGGAAAACCGAGGGTTTTGGCACGATGTCACGGGCGGCCTTATTTGTCCGGTCGATTATGACTGGACTGACTCCGTGTAAGTTCCTTTTCCTTGTGATTTTCCTGCATCTGAATTCCAGTTCTAGCGTACGAAATGCTATCCGCACATATGACCAAAGGTATCCAGTGACCGCGTCCATGTGGCCTTCCTTTTTGTACGCAGCACGCCAGTACCAGCGTAATCGCCCTTCCTTGGGTCTGTTCAAGGGTGCGCTGTTGTTGAGGGTACGTGGTTTCATCAAATACTACTCTAGTTTCTACTACTTACTATCTACTGACAGGCGTTCCGCTGTATTTTCACCTCTCCGAGCTCTGCTGCGCGTGAGGATCCCGAGGATGAAGCTAATGAAGAGCTTCACAACCGCCGCTCCTCACGACGTGTTCGTACTCGCAATAATGTTGCTACTTTGCTCAAGATGCGAAAGGTAGAACCTCGTGCGATTGCTTATGTCGCTGTCCAGGTGATTAGCTTACTGGTTCCATTAACATCATGTGCACAGCACTAAGTACAGCTTTAGCTCCGGTTTGCGCTCTCCAGTCGCACATCCTGGGACTTCATAGACGATAACTTTGACTACGAAGTCTTTTACAACAATATACTTAATTGGTTCGAACGTCCAAGGACCGAAATCAAGGCTCAAATGATCCAGGATCTACTCCTCTGGTGGAACGAGTGAGTTGCGTGCTTGAGTATATTCGTAGGCTCACTTTTTCCCAGAAAGATTTTTGGTGGTCTTAGAGCCTCAGCCATGGCTGTTGACGAGCTGGACGTTACTTCGCTGTCCGTTGCAGCATCAATGGAATAGGTATTGTTTCCCTTCAAGGTACTTGCCATACATTGTGATGCGCAAGCTGTATTAGTTCCACTGCTTCCCTGAATTTTGCTTCAGTGTACGCGTCGTGCATTATGATATGCATACTGTGTTAGTTCTAGTGTTCCCCCTCTCGATCACTTTCCCGATGTACTGCGAGTGCCGTATTGGTTCTGTACAACCTAAGTATATAGTGTAAATCATTGTATTCACTCCGAATAATCTAGCTGCTTCGTACTGAGTTTATTGCACAATGCTCCGATAACCGGCTTAACCTTGAGGTCGATGTCTAGGATTTTTTGGAAGACATATCAGACGGAGCCCAGTTTCCTAGCGTCCCGCACCTTCTAGATTAGTTTAGCAGGTTGTCATACACAGAGTATACATACAAACTTGAGAGTACACTATGTATTACGAGTTTGCAACACAGTCAAGATTGCGCTCAGAATCTCGGTTTGCTTATTTATTTCTCGGTGCAAATTCTCTAGCACCTTCCAATCTTCATCACGACAGCCTAGTAAATCCGAATAACAAGTAGATGAGGGTTGCAGGCGGGGACGTTTGCTTGGCCCAGTTGGCTGAGACGGGCGAAGTGAACTCAGGTTAGCCCTGGACTTATCTCTGCTCGAGCTTGTCAATCTATCCGGGGTGTGGGACGTAGTCTGTAACACATCCGGGTCATTGCTAATATACATGGCATTTTATCGTACCTCAAAGTTTGCCCGACTATCTCCGGGTTGTTGATGTTTTGGACTTGGACGATGTGATATGAAATTCTGAGATTTTACAAAAATGCATTCAGGTAATTTCTCATCTACACGTCGTAGGACATTGCATCATACCTCGCTCGCCTGACCATCTTCAGATCGTTGACGTTTCAGACTCAGATGGCGTGATGTGGAATTCTGCGAGTTTACGAGTCTATAGTGCGGTGTGGTTACCCTCGGAGGCTACAAGATTGAGCATAGGTATACCATCAAACGTGGATTATACGAACTGGAAAAGAATCGATGGCAAGGACGATGGGGGGGGGACTGTAGCAGCGATTGTGCACGGGCATGCCGTTTGCGTCAAGAAAGGTACCCCATGTCAACTCGTCGACAGAGCTTGTATCGGAGTGGGAGGGTGACACTGTACGGCCTAAACGTATACTATCATCTGAATCAGGAGGCGGCATTAAAGACAGGATGAAACGGTGGAAGGAAGGTGGCTGTGACATCTTTTTCTCACCTTAAGTACCCAGAAATCCACCTGGCCTCCGGATTGATTGCATTGCATGGATGGTGCGACTTGGAGGATTGGAGCCCCCTGCATGCAGCCTACACAAGGTATTACATCAGTGACCCTGTAATTCAGTGGTGATTGGCAATACTGATAAGCAAGGGACTTGAATACGTTCATCCTCAGAATCGCAGCCTCACTCACAGGCAGGTCCCGCAGCTCCGCGTCGATACACGGGTGTTGTGAGTCTAACTCACTGATTCAGGTCAGGAATGACAGTCGAGATTCAAGCAGTATCACCTACCCGAGTGGGTCACTCATGATCCGGGAAACCGCCGGACTTTAAACGGTTAGGTTGCTGCGAACAGTGAAATGTACGTCTTTTGCCGTCATCCAGACGGGCATCTGACAGTGATCAAACCTTCGCAGCACGATCGGAGTACCAACTCTGAGGTTGTCACTGCCTTGACTCGGTAGTCACGGTGGAGTAACTCACTGTACCCTCAAAGACTCTACGTACGCTTCTTCAAGATCTCACCGTACTCTTATTTCAAATCCGTCACCATTTCTCTACAGGCCCGGTCCCGGTTGACCACATCCGCGCTATTCTCCAAATTGATCTGGCATGCGCATTATCCTATTGACTCTATTCCTCTTCGTTGTATTCTTGTCCTCACTGGTCATGCAAGGTGGTCGCTTTCAGTGCGATTCCGGTTCATGCCAACAAGTGTTCGACTCGAACGGGGCTCTCACCCGCCATCGCCTGAGATGTCTGGATTTTCGACGTCAGTCTGTGGCTATACATGCTCGATCTCGACTCAAACGCTCGCTATTCAACGCAATGGATGGTCAAACACCCAAGAAGCCAAGGTTAGAAGAACCAGCCGTTAGTAAACATGTTCTTTTGGAATTGAGATTTTCTTATTTCGACCTTATCAGCATCGTCGCGAGGAGCCCACAATGGATTCCAGCCCTGTCCCATTGCCGATAATACAGCCGCAGCCTCCTTTACCTCCACTACCCGAGCATCTTGGCACTGCGGTTGCAGATTCTGTGGAGAGCACCAGTCAAGATGTGCCTGCCACTCAGCATTTGGCTGACGAGTCATCATCAACACCTTCTAATGTGCAGACTGAGTTGGACGTGCTCTCGAATGTCATGTACGTGTAAACGCTTGTTGTGTTGTGTTGTGTTGGTTGACGTCCAATGTCGAATAGCCATGGAAATGAGCGGGAACGGCAGGCAATCATAATCGAACGAAATGATCTAGAGAGTTCAGGTCGTCCTGTACGGTCAAGGCGCTTGCCCGCAAGGTTCAGGAACATACTCCCAGAGCCCTCACTTCCGCCCTCGCATGATTCTAGCGTTCCACTAGCATCTGAACCACCCCCTACTCTACGCGCTTTACCACGTGTCATATTACATGTATTTGACTCCTTCCGAACATCTTTCAACAAATTTTTCATCGCTCGCGATTATCGTCACCGTCCCTCGTACGATCCCGATTCTGTTTTAACGCCTGATCAACTATCCAACACTCGATCCGCGATCAATCTCTTGTCGACCACACCACTACATTCCCCTTCATTACCACCATCACCTCCTTGGCCATGGAGAAATATGAGCGTCTGGCGTCTGATGACATGGATGATGACGGGCAGCACGCAAAAGTCGCTCGTAGAGGTAACGCGTGTTGCCCATGAAATCATACGTGCCCCGGATATGAACCCTGATGACCTGGAAGGATTCGACGCTCGTACTGAAATCAGGCGCTTCGACAGATCAGAGAATGTGTTGGGTGAAGACTCGCAACAGGACTCCTGGAAACAGTCGACGGTCAGCATCCTAGTGCCTACTCGAGAGGAGAATTCTGCCGGAAATGGGCAACCATTCGCGATCCCAGGACTACTCCACCGCTCCCTGACCGCTGTCATCCGTGAATCATTCTCTGGAAGGTCTGCAAAATGGTTCCACCTCACCGTTCAAACGTATCTGGAAGTCACCTATTACCGGCCAAGAACAGCGTGTATATGACGAACTATATACTTCGGATGCATGGATCACCGCACACGACGAGCTACAGAGGCAACGACGCGACGATGGGTGCAATTTGGAGAGGGTGATCGCTGGACTTATGTTCTGGTCTGATGCCACGCACCTTGCGCAGTTCGGCACTGCATCCGCATGGCCGGTCTACCTTTTCTTCGGGAATCAGTCAAAATACACTCGTTGCAACCCCAAATCTGAAGCGTGTCACCCTATCGCCTTCATTCCAAGCGTAAGCCATGGTCCAATTAAGATGATTTGTTCAATTGAAGCTGAAGACGAAAAGTTACCAGACAGCATTCGTAGTTTCATATCTAGTTTCACAAAGAAAAAGACACCATTGAATGACATCTTGACGCATTGCAAGCGCGAGCTGTTTCATGCGGTATGGAGTATTTTGCTAGATGATGAATTTATCGATGCGTATCAAAACGGCATCATCATAACATGTTATGACGGTAAGAGACGCCGAGTCTTCCCTCGTATCTTCACCTACTCCGCAGATTATCCTGAGAAGTGAGTACTTTGAGCTCTGATACTACCTATGGGAATGTGCTAATAGAGTTACCGCAGGGTATTATTAGCTGCGATTCGGGACAAGGGCCTCTACCCTTGTCCTCGGTGCTTGATTCCGAAGACTGCCTTTCACCTTCTCGGGCTTTTATCCGACATTTCACAGAGGATATCCGAGATGCGCCTGTATGCACGCGAGAAGGTCTTGGCCGCACGGAACGCTATTTACAACTCTGGCTCGTCAGTCAAAGGTGCCATCCCGGAACAATATTTGAAAAGCATGTCTCTGGTACCTACGTTTGTGCGTTTGCTTGTACCTTCTAAATGTAAAACCATCTTACCTTCTCAACAGAATGCGATACAAGATAGGCTTGGATTATTCGGATTCGATATTTATCGCATACTCGTAGTCGATCTCCTCCATGAATTCGAGCTCGGTATATTCAAATCAGTCTTCAAACACCTCTTACGACTGTTATATGCCAATACCAACGACCCGGGCTTGGTACCACAGCTAGATGATCGGTATGTGTATTCCCATCTCAATTAGAAACATTTGTGACGATAATCCTTTGGAGATTCTTTCAGATAGCATCATTTGGAAAAGGCGCGATCCGCCAATTTCCAACTAATGTTTCAGAGGCCCGTCAGCATGCTGCTCGACACTTCGAAGATATCATTCAGGTTCGCTACCCACTTACCGCTCGTTATGCGTTGCAGGATTCACTAATATGATCCCTTAGTGCGCGATTCCAGCTTTTGAGGGATTGTTCCCTGCTGAGCACGATGACATTGTACGAAAACTTCTTTTTCGACTTGCTCATTGGCACGCTCTTGCCAAATTACGCCAACATACCGAAGAATCTCTTGATTTACTCGATGAGGTCACTCGTTCGCTTGGACAGCAGCTACGGAGGTTTCAGAATGTTACATGCGCAGCATTTGATACAATGGAGCTACCTTCTGAAACGTCTGCTCGTTGGCGAAGGAAGGAACGTGAACTCAACAAATCTAATTCTGCTACTAGCAGGATTCCGGGCGCCCGCTCCAAAGCCTTCAATCTTCATACATACAAGCTACACGCCCTAGGGGACTACGTACATGCTATCCGCCAGTTTGGAACAACGGACTCCTACACTACGCAAATTGTAAGTCGTATTTGACTTATCATCATCTTGCAAAGAACATCGTAACGGAATCTCTACTTTGTTAGGGAGAGGTCTCCCACCAGCAAATCAAGAAATTTTATCAGCGTACAAACAAGAAGGATCCTGCACCACAAATTGCCACACAGGAAAGACGACTTGCTCGCGTTCGGCGTCAGCGCGATGCGTACTACATCAATTCCACCGATGAATTTTTGGAAAGGGATGCCTCGACTGATTCGGAATCCACGGTACCAGATGAACTACATCATCAGTTATCAGACTCTCCAGCCAATGCGTTCAACATGGCAGAGTATCTCCAAAGCTCCCCAGATGATCCGGCATTTGCGGTGATGTCTGCCTTTGCGAAGTAATACGACGTTCATACTGACATTGTACAGGGTTTTATCCCCAAACTAAAGGATCACTTATTATCGCGACTCTTAAACCGCGAATATGATGGTGACGAGCATGCATTCACCGACGAACAACGAAGCTCTCTGTTATTTATCAACAACCTCAACAGAGTTCTTCGTCCGAAACGTTTACAGATCAACTACACAACATACGATATACGTCGGGATCAAGATACGTTACATCCGGGGCGTGGCCTCCAGGCTGTCTTGTTGCTCTCACGAGAAGATGGTCCCAACGCTCATCCTTTCTGGTACGCTGAAGTCTTGGGCGCATTTCTAATCACAGTTAGCCACTCCGGAGTCAATCGGACAATGGATTTCTTGTGGGTTCGTTGGTTTGGAGTCATGCCAGGTTACCGTTGGGGTTTCAAGAATGCTCGTCTTCCAAAGATCGGGTTTGTTCCGTCGGATTCGGGAGTTGCATTTGGCTTTGTCGACCCTGCCCTTGTCCTCCGTGCTTGTCACTTAATCCCTGCATTTGCAGATGGCCGTACCGACTCATTACTCCGTCATGGCCCATCTGTTGCGCGTGAAGTTGGTGTGTTTGATGATTGGGCTGCATATTATGTCAATATGTGAGCTTTACAGCCCTACTATTAGATACCGAGTCAACTAATGTCGCTACCTCTCTAGTTTTGCCGACCGTGACCTGTTTGCACGTTATGCGGGTATCGGTATAGGCCATCATGCCCAGTACAAACTTCCGACTCTCCAACACCAGGACGATGAGCAGCACCCCGACGCAGTTGATCAGGATGAGTTTCCTCTTGCCGATGAGAATGACCGTAGCGAGTACAGCAGTGACCGCAGTAGCCCCAACTTTGGGGCTGGCAGTCAAAAGGAAGTGGTCCCGCACGAGGGACATCAGGGAGAATATTTTAACTCAGTGGATGAAGGAGAGGAAAGCAAAGAAAGCGAGAATGGAGAAAGTGAAACTGAGGATGAAGAGACAGATGACGAAACAGGGAGTGTTATTGACACAAATGAGAGCGAAGTTGACGAAGATGATCTTACCTTCAGTTTCTGATCTGGCCATGGCCGAATTTTCGTGTAATTGTAGTCCGTTGTAGTGCCCGGGTCGGAAGAACCTCAGAAGTCGCCTCTAGCTGGTAGTAGATAGTAGTGCCGTATGATGATATGATGCAATATACGCACATTTATTCCGCCGCGTTTTCTGGGTAGTAGCCCTCACAACGTTTTAAAATCGAAAGCAATGTGCATTGGCGATATACTACATCTCCACTGTCTGCGCTGTCGTCTAGATCCATTCCCTATACACCTTCGTGCAGATGGTGACCCTACTGCCTTCCAATACCCGTTCGCTTGACTTCCTCGTCGACATTGTCTGGTGACTTGGCCCGGCGCTCGATGAGCGTGTTCGGCGGGCGTTTTACGTCTGGCCGTTCGCCCTCGTCGACTGCTGGTGATGCCCTGGCGTCGTTGGCGTTGTCGAGCGGGTGGCTGCGCTGTGCTGGTCAGTTCTCTTATGCACATTCCTCTGCGCTGGGGCAATGCGGTCGAGCTACGCTCGCCGCGTTGGCTGTTGCTTGGTGGTGCAGCTCGTCCACTGGCTTTGTCGGCCCTGCGCATGTTGCATCCGGGTTCGCGATGTCAGTGATCGTTGGAGCAGGCAGGAGGGCGGGCTGCCTCAGGCGGACTCCTGGGCATGGTGGTGGATAGCACACTCTACCTACGACATGCGACCTATGCCTACGACCAGGCCGCTGGCCATTTCCGGAGACCCCTGCCACTACCGAAGGGATGCCACCGCAGGGCCAGACCCAACCGGTACATCGTTTCATGGACTTGGTGACCTGCCGTTGGATGGCCGTGCATGTGTTGTTGCCTTGGTCCACTGTAGCCTTGGCTTCGACTGGTGGGGTTCGAGGTGGACTTCCGTGATTGCGCGTCCGCTACATATCCGTTGGTATGGGAGCTTATGTAATAATTACCATAAATAGAATATTAGTTCTGACAATCTACTACCCGAAAAACGCGGCGGGACTACACAAAAACGCGGTGGGACTGCACAGAAAACGCGGCGGGATTGCACAAAAAACGCAGTGGAATAAATGTGCATATATTGCATCATATTCACAGAGGATTATTGCAGTGTCTTCCAATTGAAAAAGCATGTTGGAGGCAAATACAAACTCAATATCTCTGCACAAGATAGATAACATGATTTGCAACTGAGCCCAATCGTTGAGAAGGCAGCACAAGCTTAGTATATTCTTAAGTGATCATAAGAATGTCTTCCAAATAATAAGGAATGTTCATGGGTCAATACAAGGTCATTATTTTATTCAAGCATGATTGGAATGACCATGGCTACAGCAGGCATAAGAGAATCCAATCATAAAGAATCTATAGACCAACCAACAAACTACCATGGATAGACCACACAGTATATTTTTCAAGAACAGATACAAGGGTTTATAATAAACTGTATTGCAAACAAATATTTGACTACACTAGGCATCTAGATCAGGTGATAGCATGCCCAACCGGTTTCAGTGATGTGTGCTCCTAATTTCCTTTATTATCGTCTCTCCAACCAACTCGTCCTTTCGCCCTCCTTGGCCCGCATATCGACAATACACGTTCGTCTCATCATTGTGCTCGTATCTACCGCTTTGGGGATGTTACATGGGCTTGTGGATGATGTCTGGTACATCCGCTTTGCATAGGGGCTCGTCTGGGTTGTCTGGAGTCGCCCGCGGTGAGTTCTTTTCCTCTAGTCACTTGGGTGAGTAAGATTTTAAACACACATGGCCCATTTAGTTATCCATGGCTAGTCTCTACCTGCTTTATTGGCCGTCGGTGGTCAAGGGGCCCGACGCTAAATCCACCCTCCTTAGTAAAGGGGGTATCGTGTATTTCATGCACAAACCTTCGATGAATTCACAACTCTCCCTTGTTAGTTTACGCCCTTTCGTACGAAACTTTTCTTATTTTGACCGCAAAAGCGCAGCGAGAACAGACCCACACCCATGCCATTATCATTCTGCTCCTCCAGGCACTTTATCACACCAACACTATCGTCCAACTACAACGTGTGCTAGGCTGTTGGAACACCTCTGAGCGGACACTGGCGCGTCACCATCCAATCCTCGCGTGTTCTTCCTTATTTTCGAGGCTGCCTGTTTCTCTCCTACGCATCGTCCCTTCACCCTCACCACACGGCGGCCTCTGCCAGCCTGTAGCACACTCGAGTGACTCGCGCCCGCTTATGGACAACGACGACAATGCGTCAATCGCGACATCATAATTTTGGCGTCGTCGTCTTTAGTAGTCATCTTATATCGTCATGTGTTCGATAAAAGTGCTCCTCGTTGGAATCAATTGTACTGACGGCGACAATCAGCAACATGCATGAGGGATACCGATAAGAAAATCCTCCATAGTTCCAATCAAACAGGATTGAGATACCTCGCGTCTGGAAAGATGTTAATGCCACAGTGCACATGTACACTAGGCACCCACACCGCCTGCCACGCATCGAGGCCTTTAGGTATCGCGCCATGAACACATTCAATTCAATCCATTCAGATATCGCAAACTCGACACTCGACCCCTGCTACAATACCGTACATAACCGCCTTTTTTTTCTTTTTTCACTTTTCCGGATCGAACGCTGGAGATAACATTTCGGAACCTGACTTCATTGGCCGCACGGCACGAGTGGAAAAAGCCCTGTGTTCACGCCTTCTTCCAAACCCACTCCGCCTTTTCCTTCTCCTCCGGGGTTACAAGTTCATGGACCGGCTTGAGCTCAATCTATCAAACAAAATGAGTCATGAGTGGCGTTCTGTGTACTCAAAACATGTATTACCCAAGCATTCTCTATGTCACTGGAAAGGAACAAGGCAAGCTGCCCATCTGTGGTCTCGAAACTTGATAAAGGGAGAACAGTGTAGTAAGTCGAGGAAATAGTATTCGAATGAGAAACCCACTAGTATCCGGAGATAGGAGAAGACTTGGGAACCAATTTCCAGTAGTATTTCTCAGTGCTGCCAACTACATAGCCACCTTGAGGCGCCAGATAGGCGCCAGTGGCCTTATTCTGCCAGGCGATGGTGTCTTTGTAGGGGATGGGATGCCACTACCAATTTGGTGACTCATTGACCATTGCATTCTTGCGAGTTGGCGCAAATGTAAACAACTGATACGTACCTCCTGGTAGCTGAACTCTGGTCCTTCAAACTGTGCATGAGCTACAGCACGATCGCCGATTGCGAAGAGGGTAACGAGTCGGTTTTTGAAGTAACCATTGTGGATTGTGTCATATAGAACGGACATTTCGATTGGAAGGATATAACACGTCGATCTATGTGGGAGTAGTAGATGTGTTGATTCACAGCTGACCCGACAAACCTTGTATTTATACGTTTTCAAAGACTACTTCCCTTAAGCCTATTCGGCTCCTTGAAGGTGAAAGAACCGCAGCATGCTCACCGCCCATTGGCCAAATCAAGCCACAGTCGGGTCCAAGAAACTCCGGATGTTACGACGATAAGATGGATGATCTAACCGTAAATATTTGGCATCCATATTCTAGAGGGGTTCCACTTACGAGAGATGGCATGTGGCAGATGAACCAGACAAAATATGTAATACGAACGCTGCCGTTGGCGCATACGGCGAGTGCCGCTATCAGGACTTCTTGCATGAAAGAATTGGACCCTCTCATGGCACTCCACCACGTAACTCCGTGTAATGCGCTCCAGATTGTCTGTTAAGTGATTGTGATTTGAAAAACTGTCGAGTCAATGAAAATGGCAACCCTCTGCTGTAGCCTGTAGTACCGCCGCGTTTGGTTCCGGCGCAGGTTCTGTTCAATCATGAGTCGTGGTTGCACATCGCGCTCATTTTGCGGCGCCTATCAGAGTTCCAAACAAAGTTGCTAAACGCATTCAGAGAGTACACGCCCCCTTTTCGTCAATCTGGGAAGCGAGCGGCGCTGGAAGAACGGGTTAATAAACGGACATGAATTGCTATGCTGAGGCTCGCCACGCAGCTTCCTCAACCGGCTACTACAGTCACAGAGGTGGGGATAAAATTGAAATAGTAAAATTGAATGGTGTTACAAAGGAGGTCCTTCATTCCCATGTCACATATGTTCCGGGCCTTGCCATAATGCTTAGTCTGATAAGCCGTGATTAAGAGCTCGTACATATCGGCTTGGTCTATAAGCACCACTCACAGTTGGACAAGTCACTAGACGTGTGAAACAAGAGTAAGGGGCTTGTCTCAAGGGCTAGATGACGAGCTACTGCTTACACGAGGTGATCTACAC
>JBBPTF010000425.1:0-16089 GCA_038094015.1 Phylloporus cf. gajari
GCTTGGTGTAAACCACTGGTCGAGTAACGAGTTCCATAAACCTACACAACGTACAGCATCTCTGTCGACATGCATGGAGGCTATGTGTATATATTACTCCTCGTACAACGTGGATGCTAGGTGCTGCATAGAGGCTTTGACAGATGGTACGCACGCCAGTGAAATATAATGTATGACCGTTACAAGTGTTCATACTATGGAAAATGCTACTTGAACTGTACTTGCCAAAGCCTAAACCTCGAAAAGAGAAACTAAAGGAATGGAACCCAAATGGTTACATCGCCGTCATTATCTATCACTGAAAACCACGTTACAAACACTGTCATTCGACGTTTATTGGTGTCGCTTCTTCCTCGTCAACGCTGGTCGTCGTGGGCGGTTGTTGTAACGCGTTGTCAGGTGATGATCGTCGCGCTGATGGTGGCACCGGCATGCGATCCACAGCTCGCTTCTTTGATCGCGCCGATGGGTTGAAGAAACCACATTTCAAGCAAATATATTCTGTAAACAAAGAGTCAAAAAGATCGTATGATAGCCATGCAAGAAACGTTGACGTGTGTCCTCCCACACGTTTTCTTTCACGAGACCATTGTGAGCAAAACATTTCTGGCAGATGAGTGCATAACGTGAAGCAGCGACCGTCGCCGACTGATCGTCATCATCGCCCAGGATCGCATCTGCGAGCTTGTCGTACCAGTGCTTACGTGCTGCTTGAATAGGTTGCGGTGTCGCTAAATCGGAAAAAGGGGGTTGGAGTGACACGCGACTGATGGACGGCGGTACACACGTGAGAGTTGAAACACCGGTCCTCGAACTTGCCCATTGGGCATTTCAAATGCGGTTGCTGAGGAGGCTGGGAAGGAGGTTGTGGTACAAATGGAGTCAGGGGAACGGAAGGAGAGACTTGTCGTCGCTGCAGCCTGGGGTGTGGACCCTGCATCAAACGATGGTTCATCGTACTTTTCGATGAGATTTCGTGTACTGTAGTAATTGGTCTTCTTCTTGATCTCCTCTACCTTGTCACACTGCTTCTTGAGCACTTCCTTGAGCGTCCTTTCTGAATGCGAGGGGTGAGTGATGGCGACAAGGCTGACCGGACGAAGCACGGACGGACCTTCGTGGTTACCCTTCCACGTGTACCATATCTGCATCATTCTCCGTGCAAACAAGATTCTAGGAAATCCAAATGTAAGCCCGCACTCGATAGAGAATAGTAGTATCAGGTCACATACAAAACGGGTCCCATGACCATCCCCGCTGTCCTGGACTTGGATTCGTGCCACGTCGACGGCAACTTTCGTATGTACCATAGAGTGGCATAGAAAAACCAGACGAATGTCCCAAGCGTGAACTATACGATGAGAAAACACGTTGAGAACAGTCTTCAGGAGCATGACTCACTACCGCGCAAAAGAATGCGAGCAACCATACGAGTATATGCTGGTGTAATCAGATGGTTCGTCCCAATCAATAACACGACTCTCGACCTTACCATTGAGAAGCTTGAGTAGTTCAAGACACTCATCCTGGCTAAACGGCGGCGCCGTAGGTGGCATATGCACTCTTCGCGATTGTCCGCGGGACATGTGCCGGATGCATCTCAATAAACGTCCAGTACCTATACTCGTTGTCGAGTCCTATCGTCCGCGTGAGCATCACATCAAAAGTGTCGTGATCGGCTTACTGTCATCGGATGATACATAGTCGTCCGTCGGCACCTCGTAGAGAACACGACGATGCCGATGGTCCACCCACATAAGCGGAGGCTGCTCCACCCACCTTGTGCTTTCGCCAGCCCTTTTTCAAACTCATCCCCACGCACTCACATCTCGCACCCCTCAGGCACGTCGTCGGACGTATCGGGCACATTCGAGACTTCATCGAGCCGGATCAGGTTCCGGAGGTCGAGGTTCGTGATCGCGCGGCTCTCTTCGTTGACGTAGTACCGGATACCATGCGGGAGCGCGTACTCTGCCCATCCGCGGTTGGTAAACGGACGCGTCGTGGAGCCGTACGCGTAGTTGTGTGCGGTGCCGTTGATGTTGAACCGTACTGGTTGTGCCCATTGTGGGACGGGCTGGCTCACGGGAATGTTTGAGTTGTGGTACGCGTGTGCGATATGGCTCGAGGCAGTCTGACCATGGAAATTGGTGATGATCGGCGGCGTCGAGGGGCGGGAGATCAGAGGACGCATTTCGCTAGGGTGAGCGTGACGTGACGTGCGTAATACTGGTGGCGATTTCACTTACTTGGAAGCGAGGGCAGTACCGTTCATTATCGCTGAAGCTTCTATCAAAGTTGCTAGCGGGTCGACGAATCAGACTACGATGGTGCCTATTAGCCAAATGTGGATGCTAAGATAGTCCAAACTCACCCTGTAGCCATGATCTCTGCCATTGGTGGTAGAGGGATCTGCGGCTCACTTGGCATCAAGGTATCGTCGCGTGGTGAGCGGGGATCTATATCGCTGCAATGTAACTCAACATCTCACACGTTTGGCAAGACCTTACAGTCCCACTCACTCGGGTACATGTACAGTATCAGCGGGAGAAGGACTAGATCCAGCCTGGTCTTGAACTCCTAGCTTCGAAGCATCCTCATTCAAGCTAAGAATCGGTCAATAACTCTCCTCGATACCGTCACAAAACACTCACGGAGGCGTCATCTTCCTTCCGAGACCCAAATCACTCGAACTACTCCACGTATGGGTGACACCAGCCAACTCGGTCTGACGCGACGCGACGACAACACTCGCCTTCCGGCTGGTAGTCCTACTCTGAGGGAGCGGCGGTGCAACATGCGAGGAAGACACAGAGGGGCGCAAAGACGACTTGGAGGGCTTTTTCGTCAATACCCATCCTCGGGGTGCCTCTGA
This sequence comes from Phylloporus cf. gajari, assembly GCA_038094015.1. Taxonomy (NCBI): domain Eukaryota; kingdom Fungi; phylum Basidiomycota; class Agaricomycetes; order Boletales; family Boletaceae; genus Phylloporus; species Phylloporus cf. gajari. The sequence continues at coordinate 2,876 of JBBPTF010000425.1, forward strand.
GCCGCTCTCGGAACCCGTGGTCCGTTGGTCCACCCACACGTTCGTATCAGGGTCGTTGTCCAGCCCAGCAGGCGTCGACGAGCGCGGCGGGGGCGACAGGGAGCGAAGCGGGTGGTGGTGGCGTGGCAGACTTGGTCGACGGGCGAGACGACAACACGGGCATTTCCTCCGGCTCAGCCGTGAGGACGGGTGCGATCTCTGCCTTGGATGCGTTTCATTCGTCGACGATGACGGCGGAGGACGTTTGGCTAGACTGACGCTGCACGGCAGGTGGTTGGGGTGGCATGGAAGTGGCGAGAATGGATTCCGCAGCGGGTGGTGTGCCTGCGACTGATCAGGGGGGAGTAGGGCGTTGCTCGGATGGAGCCTCAGCGCTCAGCCCTGACTTCATTTGCGAGAGGGGATGGAGCCTTGGCAGGTTGTGGCTCGGGGGACTCGGTGCACTCGAGACAGTGACAGGTGGTGGAGTCATGTCGATTCTGTTGAGAGAACCAGTAGAACCTTTGCGGTCAAGTTTGCTAGATGCAATGGACGTGGTACATCTGCAAAGGCAGCTGAAATGAACTAAGCGTTCAGCAAGTTTTCTGCGGTTTACGTTGCCCAGCAAGCAAGCTGATTGGCTGAGATTCTATGCTTTAGCTATATACAGTAAGTATCTCGCTTGTGCTGCTCAGACTAACTAAACGGGGCAGCGTTTTGGTGCTGAACGGGTTCGCTTAATCCGTTGATGCCTATCAGAGTCTTGGAGTGGAGTAGCCGTGCTGAATGCGGTGGACAACTGCCGTATTGCCCCTCCAACACGGGGTCGGAGGGTGGACTTTCATTCATTCACGACCATCAGACCATGCACGGAAAGCGTTGAAAGTTCTACAACATGGTCAAGTCAATTCTGAGGGCTCGAATCTCAGTCTCGCAACTCTCCTCGACTTTTTGACACTGTCCGCAATGGAGGAGATCTCTGAGCGTTTTGGACTCATTGCTGAAGAAATACTTTGCAATTCGACCTTGTCTGTGGTCCAGAACGGCACGCGCACAAACCTTGACATTCTGGAGTTGGAGTTCTACCTCCAAAAGTTGCGTTGTCACGAAGACCCGTTCACTCACTTGAGCGCAGAGCAGGAGTACAGCGGACAGTGGTAATGAGCACGACAAGGAAATTTGCGACTCATTCTGATTTCTCGCCCTTAGGTATTTCCATCGTTCACCTGACGCCTCTGCACCAGACATCCGAGTGACAGCCGCAGGTGGCTACAGAGGCGGAACGCGCAAGAGCCTTGATTTGACCATTGGTGGGCCCATCGTGATTCGCACTTCAAACGCCCCAGTGACGATACGAGGCGGTGCTCTCCTGCGTACTGTCTGTCGCTGCACGGATAACCAAGTGATATGTGGACCATCCCTCGTCGATGAGTTACTGCGCCTCAGCGGTGCACCCAGTATAGACTATCTCGTCAACACTGCCTGGAACGGTGACATCTCTGCCCTTTCACCTCCAACGCGAGCACGAGACACATTCATGTACTTGCAAAGGACTCACGTTCCATCACCTGGCCAACGCCCTACTGTGTACTGGTCCCCTCGTATCGGTCTCGATCTCTCCAATCCAGACACGACGGAATCGGTGACCAACCCTAGAGTGATATTTGTCGGGAAGCCTTATCGGTACTTTACCCACCCCGAGCTTCTTGCATCCAAGGGACGTACGCAGACATTTGTTGGTCTGTACATCATGCTGCGAGAGTCCAAGGGCTACACGGATGACTCGATAGAGCCGAAGAAGGCCCTTCGGGATACATTGCACCTAGGGGAACAGATCGTCTCGAAATACATGGCGGATTATAGATCTGGATATCAAGTTGGGAAGCTCAAGTCGTTCATTGGTCCCTCTAAAAAGGGTGTCTGTCAGTCTGCTTCGGAGTACTTGAAGATGATGGGGACGTTGCATAAAGCGTTGCGATAGTCTGATGCATGATCATCGGGGAGGGCATTCGTGTATTTTGTACTTTGAATGATAAACGTGATATGACTACTGTTACAGCTAGTTGCTTGGGCAAAAACCCCACAGACGATTCTGACTCGGCGATACTTGTGCGAGATGCATGATAGTAGGCTATGCTGGAGGCACTAAGGCCGCATCCACCTTGTATACGGGGTCGCTTGGCGGGGTGTCGTCGCCGTCGACAAAGTAGTTCTCAGTGCCGTGTGAGACAGGGTTTTGCTTTCCCTGAAGGACACGGCTCCCGTGAAACGTGCGTGAAAGGGGGTACAGTCGACGGAGCATGGTGGTTCGTGATAGGACATCATATTACAGTTACTCGGTCGCCTTCTTCTTCTTATCTTCTGTCACCTCTACGTTCGTCGCAGGAACACTCTTGAAGACGCCTGTCTTGTTCTCGATCAGCTCTAATATCTCGTCAGCCACATCTCCTTGGACGACAATCTCGTCTTGTCCCTGTGCATTCTTGGTGACGGATGCACCCGTGGCGAACTTTTGCGCGAGGAACTTTGCCGCCTTTTTCAGCTCAACGTCTGCGATGCATTCATTGAGAACGTAGGTCGTAGAAAAGAAAATAACTCACCAAACGCTTCAAGGCTATGAATAGCTGTAACAAACTTGCGCTTGTTGCGCTCGATACGCTTGATCGTGACTTGCGAAGCCTGAGGGCTACATCAACAACGAACTCAACGATGAATACAAGCACGAACCATTTTTTTCTTGAGGGCTGCATCTGCTTTGGCCTCTGCTTTTGCTTCCTTTTTTGCTGTATCCTCCTCGAGCTTTGCTTGAGCTTTGACTGGAGCGCCTCTGATCGGCGCGATCGTCAAAGAGGTGTATCGTAAAGAACAAGGATGACTCACCTTCTGAGTAGTACTTTTCGTGGAGTTGGGGGTGCGTCGCATGTAACCATTCTTTGCACCTAGTCAGACTCGACCCAAATTCACAATATTCTGGGGAAACGTGCAAACTAAATAAAGAACCATTTAGGAAGAGGATCTTTGAGAAGGGAAAAGCATCATACTATCACCATACAGAATTTGGAGAGGTTGGACAACTTGGACGACATCGGGTTTTTCTAAGCGCTCATCGAGCGCTTGAGCTCCCAATGGGCGGCCAGATTTGGGTTAGAACAGGGCATACTCTTGTTTTGGTAATGCCGACCTGTCTCCACCAATCAGAGGGCTCGAATGCAGCGGGCCAAGAGCAAGAGAGGTTGTCAAGCGATAATGTTACTCGACCGCTATGCTGATGGACTTGTTGGTCAGTCGAAGACATCGTCCGATCGTCACCACGTGATCAATCATTCTTGTGTTACTACCATCCCATTCGAGTCGTGTGGAGTTCAACAGAGCTGTAAGGGAAATCACTGTCGAGAGAAGTGAAAAGTGAGTACACCAGAGTCACCGCGTCATGGCAAGCACAAGTAGGAATTGAATTGGGCGAGCGGACGATCCCAGAAATCGGATATTAACATCGAACGTATGTTATTCTCCTTGTCCGCTGATATCGCTACCGTACCAGGTTACCCAGATACTTCAGTGGTCTGGGCTTGAGCGCCCTCACTCACACCGTCACATCCCCACCATCCTTGGACACCTCGATAGAAAATGCCGCGTGCACTCTGAGGGATACCTTACCCGTGATGGTCGAGACTTGTCGTCCAGTGGCAAGCAGTTTATTTTGAGTTGGTTGGCACATACTAATGATGTGTGTTGAAAGGACCAGGACGTAGCCACTGCGTGGTGCCTACCTTGACTGCTCTCAGTCGTGAAGCACAAAGCACAGTTCAGATGCCCAAACAAAAGGGGGCTCAATCCAGGCTGAGCTAGAGGTCAGTCGCCTCAGCACTCCGGTAGGCGAAAGCAAAACAGTGACTATCACTTCCTTGACAGGTTGTGGAGAAGATGCGGGTAGCTGCGAGGGAAGCAGACCTGGAGGCAGAGCAGAGCAGACTTAAGGGGATTTGGAGTGAAGTCGTACCTGGGCCTGGGCCTGAGATACGGGTGTGCAGTGTATGGTACAGTCACCATACAGGCAAAAACCGAATCACAGATTCACGGGTCCTTTATCCAGAGCCACCTGAGGCAGTTGAGAGTGCAGAAGTGGGTGTGAGGGGTAGAGCGCGCCAACAATGGCGACGACAATGCTGGGCACGCAACTTATAGAAATGAGCCCAGTCCACGCGGGTGCAGACTCTCGCCAGAATGGCGCACGTGAGTGCCCCCAGACCGCCAGACAGACTTGGAACCAGACTGCCCCCAAACTGGCCAATACCCCCACTTTCTGGTCGGGTCGACGGCCCACCTTTTCCTTCCGAGCTTCGCAACCTTGTCACCACCTGTCTCTTGTCATCGCCGGTCTCAGATCAGTGGTAATGCCCACTGGCTCGTTGGCTTGTGATTCGGAGAAGCGAGTGGGTAGTGTAGCTATATATGATAAGTCCATCCACCTCTCTTGTGTAAATCCCCTAGTCTAGAAATAAATGTTCTTGCTTGCGCTCATTGTCTTTCCACTTCGGACGGCCGGATGTGAGGTCCTACTAACAGTCAACATGATCATCCACGGTCTTGATGATCGATCGGCTTATGAGGTCTCGAGGGATACCAGGCACAAGGAAACATACAACCAGCTGAATACAATAACAGAGACTGTTACATAAGATGGAACGATGTTACTAGTTACCACCTAGCATTGCTGTTCCCAGTTCTCCTTTGCGATACCATGAAACAGCCGCCTGATGGTTGGGCTATTCACGTCGTATCTCCCCTCCGTAGTAAGCTGAGCCGCAGGACTTGCCAGCCTGAAGACCTGGGCGGCAGTACCACATATCAATAGACCAACCAAACCAGCATCCCGCTCAAGATGGTTGGCGGTGGCATCCATATACCGATCCATCTGACCCTCGAGTGCACACCAACCGCTCTCATCCTTGGGTTCCAGAGGTTTGACTTCCACGAGCACAAGCAGCTTGTCGTGAGTAGCAAATTCCGTAGCCTTTGTGATGGTGAAATCGGGGACATGGAAGGTTGCTCCAGAGAGCGCAAGGACACCGGTGGACGTGATGGAAATGTCACCGGCGAAGTCATCGCCAAAGTTGAAGGACATGGAAGTGTCTGCTTTGGTAGAAGAGAAAGAAGGCTCCTCTTCATACGCCTCCCGGACTCTTGGCTGAGGCTTGATGAGGAACCTTTGCTGGTATGGAAAGTAATGGGAAAGTAAGGCGATGTGAAGTCCGTACCACGACGACTCGAAGCGTGGATTAAATTCGGCGACTCGAACGAACCGCTTAGCAAGCCATTCCTCAGGATTTAAGGAGGGAAGTGGCGATTTAGGCATAGTGATGGATGAGCTGAGGAGACGACAAATGTCAATATGGAGGAGGCGTATGCATAAAGCGAAAAATACAAGCTTACAGGTTTCAACAGTTGGCGGAAATTAATGGAACTTCCTGTCAGTTGCATCGCGAACTTATAGGTGAGGGAGCGACCCCAAATCAGAGCACAAGAGTTCCATCTGGAAACAATAGAAACTGTCAGATGCAAGAAAATAGGGTAGTTCGAAGTAGAAAACGACAGTCGTTTTGGGTGCCATTTTGGGATCTGTTTTGAGCGCTGGAAACAGATCTGGTCGTTTTGAGATACGTCAAAGTATAGAACGGATTTAGGTGTCGCAAAACAAATCTCCAAACGACACCCAAAACGGCCTCAAAACGACGGTCGTTTTCTACCCTAAAAAAATGCCATCAAGCGAGAGCTTGATGAAGCTTCCACAGCCGCTGAGACACAGTTTCACTGTTAAATGAATCAGCCGCTATCGACTTTTCTGAGCTAGCTTCAGCCTTGTGAGGGACCATGCAAGAGGGCTGTGGTGGCCCGCGTCCTTCCAGTCTAGATGCGGTGATGCAGCTCGGCAGGACCCCAAACACCTGACCCCCCTTATAACGCTGAACAATTCAACTTCAACCAAACCCACTTTCTAGCTCCCTCATTTTTGTAAGTCCTTCTGCATAGATCTCATCAAGCTCTTACTGACAGATTGAAAGTCATAATGGTGTGGCTCATAGGAGGATATCCCATTCCTTACTCCGAAGCCAAAGCTTGGGCCCTGCGTCATTGGTCCGATATTGATATCTATAATGACAAGAAAATACCCATCATCGTCACGCGCCATCTAAGGAGCCGTGGAATAAATCTTGAGTGCGTCTGTATCGAACTACAGGACGGTCCTGGGCTCGTGTGCTTTGTCCTCGTTTATTCCAAAGAGGACCCGCATTCGACGCCGCTCAAGCACAGGCAGTTTCCAGAGGAAACGCTTGCGTTGAAGTGCAAGCAGATGATCTTCAGCCACAAGGACGACAAGAAACTCGCGGAGATGGTGAAGTTTATGACGGTGGCTGACCCTTGGCATGACTATTACAAAGTAAGTTTTGGGTCGATACCACAGAGCATCTACTCGGTAGTAATATTGTCCCTCGACAGTTCAGACAACTCCCGGACGAGCTCAAGCGCAAGCGTGTTACCGCCAGCCAAGCGAACCAGCAGGGTTCTGCAACACGTTCCTAATTTCTCTATCATAAGTACTTGGAGATCTTGGGTTGAGCGTATTAACTCGCTAATTCATGTTTTAGCCATTCATGTCCAATCCAAATACGTTGGATTGGGCCCTTGGGAGGCAGGTCTGTATTTCTGTACTTCGTACTAGTATCCACACTGAAGCCTGCACTAGGGTGTACACATTCGATTTTTGGAAAAATGGGCTAGCACCGATGTATTGAATTATTCTTTGATCAATTAGATCTAAACCTCTATGTACGAACTAACAACACGCAATAAGTACCAGACACGAAGGAAAACAACTTAGTGGCTCATCAAACATTCATGCCCGAGGCTGCTCGAACCTTTCCAACATGTCGTCTGATCGGCGAGCTTGAGATACTCGTACATGGCAATCCAGGCGCTCTCCAACGCACCAACTACCCAATTACAAAGTCTGGATATTGCCAAGCGAGAAATTGTCGAATATGCCTTAGAGGAGAGAAAGTGTGACGTCGTAGCTATCGCTTGCCCTGTAATGGGCCTCTGCGAGGTTACAGAGAATAGGTTCTCTATTATGAGCGCCTTGCCTTTGATAAAGCGCCCTTTGGTTGCAAAGAGACGTACCACGCGAGCTGGCATCACTTTTTCCAGGTTAACCAGCTTGGTAAGCTCATCGAAGTGAGGACCATCGGGGAACGCTTCTAGCACAACCGCGACCTTCGCACAATAAATGGCGTCCACACACGCCCATTCGAAAGACATGACAAACTTGAATTCAAGTAGATCAGTTGTCCTCGTCGGAAATTTTGTGATGTCTTACATTGCAAACAGTGTACTGGGGTAGTGCCAATGACCCACACAGCTGCTAGGAGGCACCCTCGGAGGACTTCACAGCTTTCTTGAGTTTCAAGGCATCAGTTGCAAAGTTGAGGGGGGGATACGTTTTTGAGCGGATTGTAGGTACATCATTGCTGCCTTTCCTATACTCGGCAATAGCCTGGCATGGGGATGAGGCGATAATCCCAAGGAGGGCTTCGAACCCGACTTCTGAGTCTTGACGTCCTTAGAATGGTTGGAAGGAAGCAGATCCTCCGGGTTGGTGTCCTCTTCGCGTAACATTTCAGGCAAGGTGTCCTCCCGCAACCCCCACACCTTTGTCTCCAGACCATCGATGCCTACAATCACACACGACTTGGAAGTCCTTATCGTGGGACCCAACGCAACGGTCAAGAAAGCCCTAGCTATGCCGTTCTTTTGATGATGACGGAGAGCCTCCTCAGATTTGACTTTTTCAGGAAAATCATGAAGCACAAGGGGCCGTCCAGAGGGCGATAAACGTCGTATACAGATGCAGAGCGAACATATCAAAAGAATTCAACAACTCGTTGCGTTTCTTGAAAGTGTGGGCTGTGTTCTAGAGAAACAAATCCAATCTTGCTGACAGTCTTGCAAATGGAATGACTCACATCCGTCGTCAGCATTTTCGCCAGCTGTACAATGGGACTGTTGGGTACATGCCATGATGAGATCAACTGCAAAGGAACTGAGGCACTGATAGCGGGATTTGGTTCTTGAGAAAGAGAATGTGACCAAGGATGCTAATGCAGAGTTTCGCAGCCATGTTATCGCTTGCGACATCGGTCTTGAGCAACACCGTTAGTACAACTGAGTTGGCCACCATGCCAGGAATCGAAGGAGACGAACTGAAGCTGGCCCATCGCAAATCTTGTCTCCATGATACCAGTCGACTTTAGGCAGGCTCGTAGTACATCTTCTGTAGTTGGGAGATAGTCAGCTGTGCCTATCCTCTTCGCATTTAGGAAGAAGCTGGGTGGCAATGATGAGCATTTGACATCTCGGGTGAAAGAACACTGACTACGATGCACTATCTATCAGGTAGAACTCGGAGCTATGGTCCATGAGTTGTGGGATGACGGGGTCTTGCCACAACTGGTAGATGGAGTCGGTGATCTCAGATGAGAGGGTAGGATTGGTAGATTGATTGATGCGATAATTGAGAATATTGACAGCATTAATCTAGGGCAGCGAGGGTAAGATCCACGAGGGAATGCGTACATCAGCCGAAGAGGCGTGTACCACAGAACTTACAGATGTACAGTCTTGAAGCGCCTTCCAGAAAACTCCCCAACCGGAAGTAGTCAGGGTCGTGTGACTGAAGAGGTGGTGTCGTCATGTGCCAGGTACGACTGGCTATCGGTCCTACCGCCCCCAGCACTGTTTGGGACCAATTTGGATCGAAGCATGGGAGCCCTGGGTATGACGAATCTGAAAGGCGCGGTGCATGAGCAACCGCTTCAACTGATTAGCCTTATATGAATGTGTGAATAAGTTCTGAATGGCTGTGCTATTGGAAGGTTTACAAATAAAGGCTCTATATCCCCGATACGATACATTCTCATGTCTACTACCCCCCCCTTCACTGAGCCTCAGAGGCCATCTGAAAGTATGAAACCCATTGACATTTGATTTTATCTCATAGTTCTAACCATCTAGTGTCTTATCGTGACTCCATCATTTCAGAAGGATCCACTGACACTTTTGGTGTCAAGTATGCTGAACAAGAAATTGGTAGGCGCTACATTGTATCTCTTTTCTTGATTACCACCCTTTGTATTAGCACAATTGACACCTGACAAGATATATTTCCGGATGCAAGCTATTGATAATCAGGTGCAGAATTTACAATCCAAAATGACAGACATACGTAAAGACATGGCAACGGTTGAGAGTAAGGTTGGAGCAATTGGGAATGGGATTGAACTGGGATTTCATGGGATGCGGTCTGGGATTGCAACAGTAGCTGCTGATGTTGGTGGGATCGTGGGCAAGCTTGGTCAGGTAGATCAACGGCTACAAACTTTGGAGCAGTCACAGGATGGTTTTTTCAACCAGGTGAATAACCGCCTACAGACTTTGGAGCAGTCGCAAGGAGGCTTCTTGGATGCGTTGAGTGGATTTTTTTCACGTTTCACTGGAGTTGGTACTAGTAAGACTGGTAGGACTACTGACCAGCCTGATGTATGATTACGAGTTGTGTCTGCTCTACATTCCCATGGCCTGTGTTGGCTAGTGCCACGTTGGTAGCATTGGCATTCTGACTGCATACTTACAGTCAAGCCCGTCAATCCAAAGTAGATCTTGCACACCATAGACAACCACCTCCAAAGAAAACGGCAGTGACACACCTCCCAGTACCTCCCAAACCACCTGACAAACCACCGAAATGTCAAAACAGTGGTGCGCACACTGGGCGCGGGGGGGAGTGTAGCGGACTTGCGAATCTTGCAGTCCCACGCTCCAGTGATGACGCATATGCATTGCAGGCACCAGGCCTCGTAGACGGCCACCAAACGTGCCCGGACAGACTACCAGACCCACCTGAACATGTTAGCAAATGGCCAGAGCGCCAGGTAGACAAAAACTCACCAAAGTCGACCCAAGACGATCGAACCGCGATGAATGTCGAAGCGGACGCTTCGCCAGCTGCGGACACCCTCAAAGACCTTTGCCTACGCCTAAACGAGCTGTCAATCACATCGGAAGAAGTCAGTGCACAGCCAAAACGCCAAACCAAGGAATATGCACCAAGTACACCCCAGAGCGAGCGAACCGCGACGGATGATGAAGCGGATGTGTCGCCAGCATCGTGGAGCGTTGAGAACCATGGGGAAAGGCCGACGAAGCTGTGCGCAATGTCAGAACACGTCAGGGAAGCGGCAGAGCGCAATGAGGAGGAGAACTCACCAGAGCGCGCTCAAGTCGAGCTGGACAAGCCGAAACACGATGTGGCCGCACCACCCAACACCCACACTACCAGGGAACGTCCACAGGACGGCGGATACGCGCGCCAGGTCGAAATGATCGCGCAATGTCAATATCCGGGCCCAGGAGCTGTAGAGGGCGACCAGGGGGCAAAAGGCGATGGTGAGCGCGATTCGAAGCGCGAGACCGATGGAGATGATGTCGGATACGTCAAGGAACGTCCCAGGACCAAGGAGAACGAGCGCGTCGTCGAAACGAATGCATCTCGTCGAGATCCAGGTCCAGGAGGGTGAAAACGCGACCAGGAGACGATGGAGGATGTCGAGCGCAATTGGAGGTGCAAATGCGAAGGGAATGGCGATGGAATCGATGGGAGACGATGCAGAACGGATGGCGCAACGAGTGGCGCATGCTACAAGTCGAAACGCGATCGCTAGCTGCGGAACACGCAAGTCAGTACAAGCGCCACGCACACAGAATGGACGACATACCTGGACCATCCAGCATGCGCCACGGTCATCCCAGGTCGCCTGCCGAATATTTGGGTGGGCTGTTGCTGTTGCCGCTACCATGCAAGTCAGTGGTTATCACACGGGTTTTGGTCATGGGTATGTACCCATGGGTCACGGGTTTACGGGTCCACTTATGGTAACCCGTATCTGTACCTGTGGGCACCCGTATCCATGACCCGTCATGGGTCACTCTACCCGTGCAGAACTCTAATGACATTGCGTCATATTCACACTCGACAGAAAATTAGATAAAGTCAGTCCAAGCCCCCAGTGAAAAACGGCTATACGGAGATGGGGGCACAGCGACGGAGACGTACCGAGTGGAGTCGAGTTCATGTGAATAGTCAAATGGCACAAATAGTAGATGATCAGCCTACTGTTTTGTGCGCCAGTCGACCACGATGATTTGAATGTATCACCGTTGAATCCAGTAGGGCCCGCCCGCCTGTTGCTCCTCGCGTCCGATGCACTCGAATCTACCCAGGTGCACCCTATAGTCGTCGAATAGGCCGTTTGCTTGCGCCCATAATATACCGCCAGCAATGCATTTCGACTCCACTATACATGTCCGTTTCGACCCATTTCTACCCATCCCACTTACCATCTACTCGTCTCCTTTCCGTCTATCCACCTCTACCCATTCCGATCCCTCTCTTGCCACCTACCCAGTTCCACTCCCTTCTACTGCTTTCCTTCCATCTACCCCTCTCGCTTCTCCTCTACTCCCTCTTCACTCCCTCTATTCATACAACAACAGACGAAACTTGGGGGTTGCTGGAGACTTTGCGTTCGTACATGGTACCTTGTGAGAGTCATTTGATGGTGTCTGGAGTGGACCTGATCCACTGCTTGGTTGCGACCTCAAGTCATAATATCAGCGACAATACAAAGGTAAATGGCGGGGGCGACGTACCAGATTTGCACAGTCATCGTCATATTGCTGTAAATATGTAAGATGAAGTTGGAATATATGACTGAGCATCCTACCTTCTTGTGTGTTGCAGACACGGCCTTCCAGTAAGATGTAAACCCATTGCTGTTTCTGATCGGATTCACCTGAGCGAGCCAACGGTATGCGCACAGGGTGCTGTCCCATGCATGTCTTCAGTACTGTAATATCTCAAAAAAAGGTCATGTACCGTCCTATCCTCACGTTGTGAGGTTGCCAGCCCTTTGTGTGGACGGTCTCTTTGGTAGCTGTGGCATCACTGACAGTACCTGCTTTGCTCGACTCAGATTTGGCCGTAGTCATTAGCTTGATCGTAATTGTGGTCAGTGTTTTCCCTGGGGAAACCTTCATAGTCACTTGCATTCTGTCTTTCTTGATCATATCCCTGTTGTGTCTGTAAGCCATATATCAAGAGGTGATGACAAAGACTTGCAAGGGATTCTTCACCAGCGTAACATTGGAGTTGCTCGCTGCCACACTATCTGATTTGTTTCCTGATAAAGTAAGTTCGCTATCACTGCCATCGGCCTTGCCAGATGGTGCGTGCATGTCCCGAGGACCTTCGATCATGGTCGTACTCTCAACAATGACTTGTGAAGAGGTGTTCGAGTTTGAGACCGAATGAATATGTGCTTGAATGCCTGGTTGAGCAATGGGTTGGATGGGGAGGACGACAGGCTGAACAACAGGCTAAACAAGCTGAGTGACTGGCTGAACAACCAGCTGAACGAGCTGAACTGGATGTGCGATGGGCTGGATGACCGGCTGAACCAGCTGAGTGACTGGGTGAACTGGATGGGCAACAGGCTGAACCGGAAGGGTGACAGGCTGGACTGGATGGGCAATGGGCTGAGCGATGGGCTGAACTGGATGGGTGACAGGCTGAGCGACAGGCTGAACTGGATGTGCGATGGGCTGAATGACTGGCTGAATGAGCTGAGCAATGGGCTGAATGACAGGCTGAACCGGCTGAGTGACTGGCTGAACGACAGCCTCGACAGGCTGAACCAGCTGAACAATAGGCTGAATGATGGCCTTGACAGGCTGAACTGGCTGAGCGATAGGCTGAACGACAGCCTCAACAGGCTGAAATGAATGTGCAATGGGCTGAATGGTGGGCTGAATGGGCCGCATGGCTGGTTGGATGTTCAGCTGAATGCCGAACTGAATGACTGGGTGAGCAACTAGATGAGTGATATTTGTTAGCAACTTAGCGTACCATTTCCACCTCAGATCCACTGGCATATAATGCCTCTGTCTTGTCAGGAGCAGATTGTAGGGGCTCTGTCTTGATATGCTTCTTACTCCGTCCATCAATGGCCCCTTCCTGCTTCACCCTATGCTTTGAGACTTCGGTGCTATTGAGATAAGTCTGCTTCCAAGATGAATATCTGGCAGTGGCAATCACATCTGCCTTCCAGTTACCCGCACATAGA
>JBBPTF010000426.1:0-16085 GCA_038094015.1 Phylloporus cf. gajari
GTTTCCAAGATGAATTGCAAAAACCCATCTACTTTTCACAGGTTTCCATCCTCTTGAAAGATCTACCAGATCCCATACTTTCCTTTCCTTTAAGGAATCAATCTTGTCTTTCATTGCTTCATTCCATTCTTTTTGTTCGTCTCAAGGTAATTTGCTTACATCTTGGTATTGTTTTGAAACGATGCGATCTGAGATTTGAACAGCATTAGAAAGTTGGTTCCTGAACCAAACATTGCTGTAAAGGTTCTCTATATCATCATCTTCTTCTGGAACATCTTGAATGGTTGTTCTAGGAGTTTGCTCCTCCTGGATTGGTTCCAGACCTTCTCTGATATCTCTCTCTATTTCAATAGGAGGTCTATCTCCATATGTGTTGTCTGGGACAACTCTGGGTCTAGGAACATGTTGTGATCATCGTGTGTGCCTATCCTCCACCGGTTGTCTAGTTGTGGTTCATTCTTCTCTCATCAGTTGATAATGATGAGGACAACTTCTAAATTCCGGTAAAGTTTTGGAATCTCCCTGTCTAGGAGCATACCAATTTCTCCTATCATGGGCACGTACTTGCCAAACTGGTGATGGCAGAGTTGGTGGAGAAGGTGGAGTAGTTGGAGATGATCGTGCAAGATATCTTTTGTGCTGATGCACATCTTGAGAACCAATCTTTTGACTGTCTGGTTCTCTTCGTTTGATTCCCAGTCTAGTGGGAGTCAAATGTTGTTCAGAAGGTGGTCTTTTGGGAGAAGATTGATGATCTTCCTCAGGTAATTCTTCTTCTTCCTGAGATTCTTCTTTAGGAGAATGTCTCGACTCTGGTCGGTCATCTTGATCATCTGATGGTTCAGACAGATCAGGAAAGAAGTATGGTCTAAATGGTTCTCCACGATAAGGATCATATAGATCTTCTGAAGGTGGTTGCTCCTGATCTGGTCCTAGTGGGATACAAAAGTATTCATATCGATCTGGTGATTGGGGTCTTTCAGGTTCCTGAATTCTTTCAGGACCTTCTTCGTCCATCATGAGAATAGGGGCAGGTCCATCTTCTTGATCTTTGGAACATCATGGAAAACTATTTTCATCAAAGGTGGCGTGGGTTGACACAACAACACGATGTTTTATTTTTGACCAAAAACACCATCCTTTTGTATTTGGTTCATATCCAATGAACATCATTTCTTCTGATTTGGGGGACAGTTTGTCCGGCCTTTGTTCAGGAGGAATAAAGACGTAAGCTTTACATTCAAAGACTCAGAAGTAAGAAGCATCCAGTTTCTTCCCATCAGATTTGAAGATTTCTATGGGAGTTTTCCAATTGTGGCGTCTCATGGGTTGCCTATTATAGATGTGGATTGATGTTTCCACGGCATCTTGCCAAAAGGATTTTGGCAGACAGGCATGATGGCGTATTGCCTCAGCCTTTTCTAGTATGGTTCTATTAAATCTCTCAGCTCTTCCATTTTGCTGAGGAGTGTGAGGGGTAGAGGTTTGATGAGTTACGCCTCTGGAAGTGAGGAACGTTTGAAACTCATGACCCATGAATTCCCCCCCTTGGTCCGAACGGACAATGGCTAATTTATGACCTGTGAAGGTTTCAGCCCAAGAAACCATATTGGAAAAATGCCTAAAGGTATCTGACTTGACCCACAAGAAGGATGTAAGAGCATACCCAGAAAAGTCATCAATGAAAGTTAAAATGAACTTCACACGAGATTGGGGTTTGATTGGCATTGGGCCAACAAGATCTGTGTGAATAAGTTCAAGCGGTCTAGATACTCGCTTATCAGATTGAGGAAAGGCGCAGTCAGGCATTTTGCCTAAAGAACATCCTTTACAAGGAACATTCTCTGATGTGTCTCGGAGTTGAGGAACCCCAGTTAAATTCGTGTATGCATGTCTTAAAGCGTTTTTAGAAGTATGACCGAAACGCTGATGCCAGATTTGATAAGAATTGAGATCCATGAGAGAGGCCACAGATCCGATCATCAGAGTAATCATATTTGACTGAAACCAATGAAGGTTGTTAGTGGGTGATGAGGCTGTCGCCTGAATCACCTCATGTCCTCTCTTGTCCCAAATACTGGATCCTTTAGAGGTTATCTCACAGCAAAAGCCATGGTCTGTCAACGAAGGGACAGACAGAAGTCTGTTTACCATGTGTGGAGCATACCAAACATCTTTTAATGTTACAATTGAAGGTTCGATTGTTCCATCAGTTTGCTTTACGAGAACTGTGCCTGGTCCATATAATGGAGACAATTCTCCATTTGCAACAGCGGCCTTTTTAATGTTGTTGTCTAGATGTACGAAATCATTTATAAATGGTGACAAATGATGCGTGCATCTGCTATCAATCATCCAATGATTTTTAGAGAAATCACTCTTTGGAGATTCATCTCCAAGATAGTAGCAAAGGTATTCATTGCTCTCTTCATCATAGAAGGTATTCCACTCCTCATCTATATAGTCTAATCTTTGTCTCTCATGTATATGAGGTTGTCTCATCGGCACTATTCCCTCGTGTGATGGATTGACTATACATAACTCGTAAGTTAGTTCATTTTTTGAACTACCCTGCGAGTTACCTCGTGGTTCTTCATGTACTGTTGATACATGAGCGGAAGCATTGAATGCTTCTGTGCTTGTATAAGGAACCCTTGGTGTATGAAGAGCACTGTGATTGTTAAAGTGATTTCATTGCAAAATCAAACCTCCCAAAGAAATAGTCTGCTTCTTTTCTTTCCCCTTCCTCTTCTCAGTTGGTCTCGAAGCTTCTTGCTTCGGTATGTCTCGATCAATCTTGATCGGTATCCGAGAAGGTCCTGCTCCTTCTTTCATATTGGAGTTAGAAAGAGGAGCTCCTTCAAAAGGAAGGGCAATGAACATCATCCATACCTGAATCTTCATGTCCTGTCTCCCACATATCCATGTTCTCCGGAGGTTCTTCCGGGTTGAGGATAACTCCTTCAGGAGTTTCAGGCCATGTTGGCATATCCTCACTCCAATGCACTTCCTCTGCTTCATTTAATTCATCAGTTTCACTATCCATTATGACTTCATGGACGAAACCTTGTTTCTCCATCTACCATATTGATAGTGGGTGCTTTTCCCTTCCCTTTGTTCTGCTTTCTCATCTCAAAACCAGCTCGGCTAGCTTCCTTCTTATCTTTGAAGAAAGTGGGTCTCCTTTGGAATTTAGTGTGTCCTTTTGGACCACTACTTCCAGAGGGTTGGTTCAGTCATGAACCATTAGCCTTATAAGGACGCCATTTGTTGTAAGTAGGGGGTCCCTTGTGAATTACATTGGTTCGGTTCGCAGTACTTACATGTTGGGATGTGGAAGGTACATTAGCTTCCACATTTGAAATTCTGGTTCTGAGATTTCATCTCGATGCAAGCATCAAAACTTCTGCCAAAATCTTGGTCGTAATTGTATCAACCGTGAAGTTAGCGACTTCTGTGGTTAACACCATAGTAGAGCAGAACTGATACATATCTCCTGGAAGGCGTTCCAAAAGGAACATTGCCTTAAAGGAGTCGGGAAGGTTAAGACCAGAATCTTTCATCTGGTCAAAAAGCGAAGTAACTTTATTGATGTCTTTGCTCGCCATTCTTGGATTAATAGTAATCCTGTTAGCTTGGTGGAACAAATGAAATTGTCCAGCCAGGCCTCATGATGCAAACAATGCTTGCATCCTCTCCCAGATCGCTTTGGATACTGAGGCTTTAATGGCAGCGTCATCATATTCATAAGTTACATGATGAATTAATGCGTCATTGAGAGTATTGGCAGTGATGCCACATACTCTTTTGTCAATGAGCTCTCACTTTTCTTGGTCACCTTGAATGGTGCCAATGAAAGTGGTTGTCCCGGAAACCCAGGACCAAACAGAGAGAGATTGGAGAACAGATTGGAGACGCATGCTCCATATGGGATAGTTTGAGGGACCTTTTAGAACAGGTATGCATGCGATGATGGTGTTATCGAGTTTGAAGTCGGTGGAAACATTGATAGCAGCCATTTAGAGGAATTGGATGACATCTGTAAGACCATATTCAGCAAACAGTTCTTCACATAACGTGGAAATAAGGTTGAAAGTGGATGGTACTTCTTGTGTTTCATCATCTCCGTCCGAAGAATCCGGTAATGGATAATCCTGAGGGCGTGGAACCCAGGTAGATCTCCTTCTTCTGGTTTGTAGCCAAAGAAGGGTATGACGTTCCTTTTTATTAAAACCAATTGGTTTCAGTTCGTTCCAGTACCTTTTCCTATCCTCTTTTGTTAGTGGCCAAAGGGAAGGATTTGCAGAAGGTGTGTAGGAAATTGGATTGGAAGAATGTCTTTCGAAAGACCTAAAATGTAGGTATTTGAAGTAATGAGAATTACAAATTTCTATAATTCTTCCTTCTCTTTCATATTGAAAGACTTTGTCTGAAGTTGATACGAAAGGAATGTCTATGGTATAAAGGTTATTCCAACAATTTAGTTGGACAAATGTATTCATAGACTCACAATCTTCTGCATATAGTAAATTGTCATGATAATAATCCAATGGCCACAGAGGATGGAGAGGGGTACTACCATATATTTTAAGTACGTCAGTGAGTCCTTCGTTTTTCTTTGCCTTGCTCCACAGCACGTCTCTTTCTGAGTTGATTAGCTCTGGAAAGGAATTCAGTACGTCCTCTATTATTTGTTTGTGCTGCGAGGCCAAAGTAGACATCATCTTCGGTGGGAGTACCTGCATGTTCAAGAATTAGCTTCTTGATCGCAAGTTGTTTCTTGAAAATCTCGGGCGTCCGCTTCTTCAGCAGAGCCAGGTAGTGGGCGTTGAATGATTTGTTCCACTTTCTAACTCCCATTCCGACTCTCCTTCCATACTCCTCCGACAGTTCTCCCCGGTACCACCCATCATCAGCTGTCTCTAACCAAGCCTCGTCCTTGGGCATGTAGTTAGGGTTTTTTGACTTTATAAATAAAAGGTTTGCATATGATGGTGGAAAAATGTCCTGACGAAATATCTCCCAACCTTGGTCCTTTACCACATAATCAGCTGTGTCTTCGTAAGATGTGACAGGGAAAGCCCAACCAGCACCCTCATAGGCTTTGCCTATGGACTCAGTCCAGAACGCGAGTGCGTTGACCGAGTGTCTCACTCCGGACTCACATGATTGAATCCAGAAAGGGTAGACCGTCCGAGGAGAATATCTCACTTTCTCCTGGTCGATCTGATGGTGCAGTTGGGGATACATTGGTCCCAGAAGCACCTCTGCGAGATGAAGATGATCCACCTCGACCTGCCTCTTGATTGTTGGCTAATGATGAAGAGGTTGGAGGCAAGGCAGCTGGTGGAAGTGGGTGAAGAACAACTCCTCGCCTTCTTGACAGGTTAGGACTGAGCTGACTGTCTTCTGCTCTTTGACTCGTACTCAGAGGAATGAGTCCAGGTCCCATGGACGGACCTGGATGAGCTCGCCATTGGAGAGTTGTTGAAGGAACTCCCCCCCAACGTCTGTGAGCGGCACCCCACCAAGCCCTGCCAGTGCTTGGAGGGACTCGTAGCTGGCTCACTCCGTTTGAATTAGAGCTTTTGAAGTCTCCAAGGTCGGGGGCTCCAAGAGCCACTGGGCGAACAGCCCCCCCGTCGTCCTGTGAGGCTCCTCCTGAAGTAGGAGGGTTTCTAGTCTCGCCACCAACAATGGTGATGGTGGGTATTGGAGCGTGGGTGAGGACAGAGGGGTCGACTGAGGTGGCTCGTTCCTCATCGAGTCTGAGCTGGATGGTGCATCTTGCTGCGAGGGTGAGGATGGCGTGGATGCTGCCAAGGGCAGCTGCTTCTCTGAAGGCAAGAGCTTCATCTTCCTCCATGGATCCCAAGGGGTGGTCATTTTCATTCTCAGGAGTCCTAGGAAGAGTTCTCAGTGCTGAGGAGAGGCCATAGGGAGAGGAGCAGTCAATGAGTTGGTCTGTATGTCATTGAGAATAGCAAGGGGGTTCAACGAGTGCTTGGATGATAGGAGTATTCAGTGGAGAGATGGGAGTGCATGTAGACGGTTGTCCTGGATTTTGGATGACTCTGAAAAATTTGAAGGGGACGAACTGGTGGTCAAGTAAGTCGTCATTAGATCCTCTTCTAATGACATCAGTCTCACTGTGACGGTGGATTTCTCCTCATTCTATTGCACCTTGGCAAATAGGGCAAGGGATTTCAAAGGGAATGCCTGGTTCTACCAGGTGAGTATCTCTTATTGGTCTAGTACAGGTTTCGTACCGTGGGGGTCTACCAGACTGTTCTGGCGTTGGGTTCTCCTCTCTTGGAGGGGGTTCCACAGGATTCTCCGAAGTTTCTTCAGGTGGTGATTCGATATGAGGGTCTCGAGGTGGAGTGCCTCGGGTATTTGGCTCAGATGTGCTGTTACTTACTGAGGGTGGTATGAGTCTGCTCGATGCCACCATCAGCATTAGCTCATGAGTATGTGTTTGATTTTTAATATGAGCAATAACTATAAGTGTCTCAGATCTTTTCCGGAAGACAGTGAATCCTTGTTTGAAGGTGAACAGGAGACAATGAGCCATTAGCTCCACCATAATGGCCAATTCAAGACCGTTATATAGGTTTGTAAACAGAGTGTAAAGAAAAAGAAGATCCAGTAACCACCACAAATCTCCTGCGCGTGAGATGGAGGGAGGCATCATGAAGTGCTAGCAAAAGACGGACTCCCTTGTCTAGATGACAGGGCTCATAACCTTTCAGAGTTGTACTCCAAACAGTAGAGGAATGAGCTAAGTGGGAATACTCACTTAGTAGGAGACTTGAGGCAGTAATCAAGTATAGAGGTAGAAGGTGATGCTTAGTGTAGACACAGAGCAATACAAGAGAACAGAGATGGAGATTCTGTTAGAGGAGCGACTAGTAGGAGCTCCTCCTTATATACAGTACATGTTGTTTGTATCTGTATGGTAGTTCTATATATGTAGAACAAAGAGTAGCCAATGGCAGTAAACTCTCTTATTGTACTATTAGTAATAGCCAATAGCAAAACATGAGCAGTGTAATACAGTAAACGTAATGATCCGTTTAGATAGGATCATGTATAATCATGCTTACTAGAAAGATAAGATAGATAAGAAGATAAGCATGATCTAGCATCTAATCGATGCTGAACTGATTATATAAGTATCAGTTTCAACATACCCCTTTCTCCTCATCACACCTTGATTCTTTAAGAGCCTCTATCTGTGCTCAGAACAGGTAGCTTATCCTTGAACTCTTGACCCTGTTACCTTCAGGTAATCACAGGTTCTCTATATAGAGAACAGACCTAAGACGACCACCAGTCATCCAGTCCCCTTGACTTAGTTAGCTACCCCAATCTAATATCCTCAATCCAGTCAACGACCAATTGTCTGGTACCCTTGACCAAGTTGACAACTATCAACTGATACCCTGATCAGGCTTTTCTGAGGCTATGCTTTGCCCTACCAGGACTAAGCATAACACTAAGCTCATTTCCTCTACTGTTTGAAGTCTTTGACTTCAAAAAAGTATTCAAAGTTTGAAGGATAAAATACCTGAGATGTCTGATGTGTCTGATATTCAATGATTTAAGTGTCTGAGATTGAAATGTCTAAAATGTCTGACACTCTAGCCAGGTGTCCAATTTGTCCAAATTGTTAGAAAGTCTAATAAATCAAGTGACTGAAATCTGAATTTATAAAACACTAGTAGATGTCCAGGTGTCTCAACTATCTGATTTCAGACACTCAGACAATTAGAAATCTGTCTATTGTTATTTAAGACATTCAAATGGCTGAAAAGTTCACTTTTCCAATCCTTAGATCAGTTTTAGTGAAACAACTTCAACAAACCACTGGGAATTCATAACAAGATTACACTATGCTACTTAGATTTATATCTAGTGGAGGAACTAGTGCCCTTATACATACATAATCAACAAATGAGATATATGATCAAACTAACATCATATTAATATGAAAAATGTCAACTGTAAAATGTCTATCAAGACTTATATGATATCATCTTATCAATATCAGTGTGATTTGTAAATGATCATGCAATATACACTCATATCTGCACATTTTATAATAATATATAATTGATTATATATACCAAGAAATATCTGCTCTTGGATTTTTTCCTGATGTTATCATCAGTTTTAGTTCAGTTACCCAATTTTTGAGTTTTTAAAAGACTGGTTACAGACTGGTTATATCTTTCTTGGATGAGAAACCAGCCCATGATTATCTCTGCCCTTTAAGAACCTTGTAAACAAGATAATTAGATATAGAAATGCTTTATTTCTATATGTATATAATCATGAAACTTCAGCTATGAAGGCTTGTAATACAAGAGAATTCAAACCCTTTGGAATGTTATCACTGATCCAGTGACTCTGTTACCTACCTGTGACATACATAAGTGTCACCAGAACCAACAAGATGTATTTAGTGTTGGATGTTCCTCTCTTGGAGACTTCCAATAGTGCTATATATATATAATTGACTGTCTATATATATTTCATTTTCTATATATGTTGACTAGACCAGACCATTTTTGAACCATTTAGCCATGTTATATTCATGGTCTCCAGACATGTCTGCAACCAGTGATGTACATATACCTTGTCATCATTATCTTGAAGCTACCATTGAATGTACTAATACTGTGGAAATTAAGAGGAGACTCAAAAGTCCATCAACAAAAGTTTGATTGCAATGATACCATAGATTTGTATATTCCTTTCAACTTGATTTCCTCTACCATAGTATATTATACAACATCCTCAGCCTATTATCATACAAGATATTCTAATCCTCTGATAATCCAAAACAGACTCAATTGCTTCACTTGCCAGTATTCTTGGCTATAGGATTTTTAATAAGTAATAATAAAAAACCTCTTTTAGCTTACACATGGTGTGTTCAGAGATGAAATTCATAATGAGCTGAAGAGTCTCCTTCCTCTCCTCTTTTAGTGACTTATACTGAGAGTAGAGCTCATTGAGTGCTTCAGCTACACTGACAGATGTTCCAGATGAGCTGTACTGTTCAGCTGCTGTCTCAACAGGATTGTGAACTATCTGCTGGTGTAGAAAGAAGGAGTGCTCCAAGATCAAAACAAAATCTATAAAAATAATTATTGCTCGAAATAATATTGCTTGAAACCAACCAATACCACTCTTGAGGACCTTCTTCCATACACCAAAAGGAAGTAAGGTCTGTATAATGTTGAGAAATTATATAAGCAAAAAAAGTAAACATACTCTTGGTCTTGAGCTAGATGGCTTACTAGAATTTGCTGATGTCTGATTATTATATGGAATTAGTCACTATAACTAGAGTATAACAAATGGATTACCTCTGATGGGGAAAGTGACATCTATATAGTCTAATTCAATTAATTCATAACATAAAATAGTTGGAAAACATACAATCTGCAATACATAGAAAGCTATGAGTAAAATATAATATTACAGCCAAAGATGAAAAATCAATCATACCTCCTTCTAAGACACATTGATAATTGATAGTTAAATAAGGAACTTTACAAAGAATACTTATAGAACTTACATCCTAGATAATGATATTAGTAACCAGACACAAATATGATAATATACACAAACCAGCTATATATGGTAAAATGCAAACAATATTATATCAGCATAATAAATGTAGAAAGAACAAATGATCCCATGCCTGCTATAAAATGTTAGTATAATGGAATAGAAAGCATGAGAAAAGAAACATACTTACTTCCTAAATATTGAAGTATGAATAGTCCAACATGTCAAGTAAAATGATCAGAAATATACCTGCTAAAGAAGAAAAAATTGCATATTAAATTTTGCAAGCCCATACAGGTAAGAAATGTATATATACAAGCTGAATTTGAAACAATACAGTGATGAAAAGCAAGTGTTAGCACCAATTTGAAACTTGTTGTAATAATCAGACTACTTACTTCCTATGAATAAGGAAATAAGAATATAGAAAAAATGAGTGAAGGTTGGCACTATACTTGATTCAGTGATAATCAGATCACTTACATGCTATTGATGAGAGAGCAAAAGAGTGGAAGAGACAGGCAGAGATCAGTGCCATTCTGAATCCCTAATGGTGGTCACACAACCTACTTCCTATAAATCAGAGAGTAAGAGGGTGAAACACATCAACAGAGATCAGCACTATTTAAAATTCTCTGATGACAATCACACAACTTACAAGCTATAATTGGAAGAGCAAGAGAGAAGAATGGACAAGAAGACATCAGCATGATTCTGAACTCCCTAATGACAATCATACCACTTACTCTCTATGAATGAGAGAGCAAAGGAGTAGAACAAAAAGGTAAAGATCTGCATTCCTCAATGACCATCACATCACTTACAAGCTATAAGCAGAATGGCAAGAGAGTGAAACAGACAGGCAAATATCAGTAACATTCCAAATTCCCCAATGACAATCATACCACTTACTTGCTATGATTAGAAGAGTGAGGGTGTTGAACAGACAGGCAAAGATCAATACCATTCTAAATTCTTCAATGACAATCACACCACTTACATACTATGAATAAGTGTAGAACAACCAGGTAAATATCAGCACCATTCTGAATTCTCCAGTGACAATCACACCACTTACTTCCTATGATTAGAAGAACAAGATAGTGAAACAGACAAGCAGAGATCAGTACTATTCTGAATCCCCCTATGACAATCACACTACTTACCTTCTATAAATAAGAGAGCAACAGGTGGAATAGATAGACAGAGATCAGCAGTATACTGAATTCCCAAATGATAATCAAACCACTTACTCCCTATGATAAGGAGAGTAAAAGGGTGGAATGCATAGTAGAGATCAGTACTATTTCAAATTCTCCAATGACAATCACACAACTTACTCCCTATAATCAGAAGAGTAAAAGGATGTAACAGACAGGTAAAGACCAGTAGCAATCTGAATTCCCCAACAACAATCATACCACTTACCCACTATGAGTGAGAGAGTAAGGGGGTGAAACAGACAAATATAGATCAGCACCATTCTGAATTCCTCAACAACAGTCACTACACTTACTTGCTATGAATGAGAGAACAAGAGCATAGGACACATAGGCAGAGATTCAGTACTATCATTAAATCCCTGATGACAATTATCCCACTTACTTCCTATGAATAAAAGAACACAAAGGCAGAACAGACAGGCAGAGATCAGCACTATCCTGAATTCCCTGATGGTAGTCACACCACTTACTCTCTATAAGTGAGAGTAAGAGGAACAGGTAGAGGTCAGCACTATTCTGAGTTCTCTAATGACAATCATACTACTTACACCCTATAAATAAGAGAACAAGAGAGTGAAACAGAGAGGTATAGATCAGCATGATTCAGAATTCTTCAATGACAATTGCATACTGACCCACTATGAATGAGAGGCAAGAGGGTAGAACAAACATGGAGAGATTAGCACTACTCTGAATTCCCTAATGACAATCACACTACCTACCCACTATGAATGAAAGAACAGTAGGTGGAACAAACAGGCAGCAATCAGCACTATTCTGAATTCCCCAATAGCAATCACACCACTTACTCTCTATGAATAAGAGAGCAAGAGGGTAGGCAGAGATTAGTATGATTCTGAATACCCAATGGCAATCACACCACTTACTGCCTATGTTCAGAAGAGCAGGAGAGTGGAACAGACATAGATTAGCACCATTCTGGAGTCCCCAGTGACAATCATACCACTTACCTGTGACAATGGTAATGAGAACAAAAAGTAAGCTATTGGACATCATTTGATTAGTTGACCACTCACATATGTGTGTGGAAACCATGATGCCATTGCATGAAATAGTTTATCCTCCTCTTCATAACTGAATGTTGAAGTGTATCCTTGTTTATCAACAAGTAATGGCAGTAGCACTCTATAAAGTGTCAAATTTCAATCATAACATAGTTATCCACATATATAATTGTGTTTACCCACCTAGCCACACAATATTCAATACAGAGCAACAAATTAGATCTCTGAGTAGTGACCAATAACTTCTGCATGGCCTCCTCATCCAAGGCCTCTGCAGTTCTCTGAAAGAGAACCTCACATCCATTGTCAGATTCATGCATGTCTATGTATATGAAAGTGAATGAACCATGTCAGCTCACAACAAAGAATATCACACTTACTTTCCAGCTCCACATGATCCCTTGGAGGATATCTCCTTGTTTTTAACCTTTCCCATGCATTACCATCTCTTAGCATCTCCTTTACATACTTCTTAACCCTTATGAGTTGCTCCTCTGGAGGTAAATTCCTCTCATCTGGTTTGAGTTTTCCAAAACCTGTGGCTAATAGTGCATCACATTTTGTGAACACAACCACAACAGGCACTGTATTTCAACTGTAATTGAGATATCAAGTACAGTGATTCAATCTTACCATTTCCTGTGTCACATTCATCGAAGAATTTTTCCTCCGCACTCAACACAGCACGGTGGTACTGGTCCATTGGGATGCAATACCTATCCAGTAATAAGTTATCTGCCATTCACTGTAAGCATTATAAAGCCTTTTTACCATATAGTGTGAATCCGCTTCTTAAGGAAAGTGGTCTTTGCACGTTCGGTGACAAAGTCCTTCATCTGCTCGAATTCCTTTATGCCGCCAGCCTCAAATCCCCGCGAGTCGTGAAAAACAAATCCTAGGTTACTTCGGAAAATCATTTCATTTTCAATGTCGTGTATTCCGCGCTTAAGACACATTGGATAAAATGGGATCAATGGCGACGACCTGGATTCACCTCCGCAGATTCCTGGATCTGGTTACGATCAACCTGATCGCAAGCCATCGGCACTTGGTCAGATCGAAACTAGAAAGAACCGTACTTTTCTCCCGCGACCGTCGTAGATTTCCGGGTCTTCCGTAGAGTCGCAGATTTTCTTGAGAATAGTTGTTTTACCTGCATTCGCCCGGCCAATAATGAGAATCCTGAACCGTTCAAATTTCTTCCTGAGATCTTCATTCTCTATGTTGCGAGTGAGAGCTATGGATGAGACTGGGAAGCGAAAGCTTTCCATATTGTTGTTGTTCGCCCACTGTGCAAGAACAGATGCTTCACATGACTCTCAAGATAGAACTCCGACAACACGCGGCAACAACCGAAATCGCCAACACCGAAACTAAGGTTACATAAACTCGTGTGGTACCATTGTCTTTGCATATCTCATGACAGCCGCTGTAGACACCCACCATCGCGACCCCGGCGTCCATCTGCACACATGATCCGCCCACGACCGTGCGTTTTGAGAGTACCGCGACCTATTGGTGTCCTAGATGAGCTGAGCTGAGTCGAACGAGACACAGTGACTGGACACATACCTAGCGGGGTACGTCATATGTCCATCCAGAAGATCAGTCCCAAACCCAGCTGACCAGTACTGTTGGCGTGTTTGGAAAGCAGTCGAAATGACTATTCTGCTTCCCCCTTTCTCATTGCCATGGACCAAATCTAGATGACGATACATCTATAACCCGCTCGATGACTCGATGACCTAGACCTTATCCCCTAAGGTGCCGTCTCGAGCTCTTGGAAACATCGCTGTGTTCAACTATACACATGTTCTATCGCTTCCATTTCGAACACGGCTATACGCCCTGTCTGTTCCTCCTCCACTTCACCCCTGTAGCATGAGCCTGGAAAAAGTAAAACGGACCCCGTAAGGTAGACAACACAAATTCTGCACCTGCAGGATGGTGGCGGTGCAGTGTGGGGGTTAAGATGTTGTTCGTCGCTCCTAAAGGCGCTATTACAGTGGATAGAGTAACCGCCAAGCAGCAATCACTCAATAAAACGGAAGGAAAAAGTACCCGTTCGCAGTGTTTCGGAAATCACCCTCCGTGTGCGTGGAGACCGAGCTTGACGAGTGGGCCAGGGAGAAGTTAGGACTCGAGAATACAGATCAAACGTATTGTAGGAATCGTACAGTACACTTGACTTCAGGGAATGCTAGCCAATCTTGGCAGTCTACGACAGTCGGCTAACACCGGCCATCGAACTGAAGAAGTCTCAACTCTGTTTGGAGAGAATCCGTAATGTCGCAGTGAGCCTGAAGGGCTGATAGACCCATTTCACTCTACGGTCCCGATACTAATCGCTCCGCAATAACCAGTGATAATTCCCGTGCGGAATGATAAGTAGACCAGTTGTCCACCTTTCCAATGTTGATACGCCAAAAGAGCCACGAGCGGATGGGGTGGGTGTTGTACGAAGTGCGTTCGTCGAAAAAGTTGATCATGCAAGAAGGTTGATGGCGGATGAAGTGAAGTCGTCTGGTCTGGTTCCTCGCGGCATACCGTACATGTGCGTAAGTGTTTCCTTGAATCAGATTGCAGCAGCCTCATATCCGGCTGGTCGCTGGACAACCTGGTTCTGCAATCCGAAGATCTCACTATAGTTCGGCCACGGCTTCATATCTGTCCATTCACTGTCAGGACTCGTCTAGCCCAAGCAACAAGACCTACCCAGCTAAAACCTTGAGCACCGTCGTCCCCTTGGCAGTAACTTTGGCAGTCTGAAATATATGTGCAAATGCAGAACGACACCTGCATCCTATACCAACACGCTTGGGCAAGACAGCGCGTTGATGGAATACGAAAACGAGCAGGACACCGCAGATTGTGACCTCCGCAAATGCGAGCGTGCCTAGCTTCAAAGTTGAGATGTGTGGACGAGGATAATAGTATCATATAACAACACTGGGCCGGTGTCGTGAGCTCTCGCAACGCATCTCATCCAGCCATCTTACCGAAAATTTCAACGGCCAGTAGGCCCATCCTCGTGAGGGTGTCACCTAAGCTGAGTATGGGCAGACTCAAGCCGTGCCGTGGATGGAGGCTGGACCATCACGGTCGCCGGTACTGACAAGTGTGATCTGGAGTCATGGATGATGCGCCGCGGTTCCGAAGAGCTTGAGTATCTTCGGCATCAAGAAACTGGCACGTTACATACTCACACTGATATACTTGTCGCAGTGCTTGCTGCTTGCCAAGCGACAAGTCAATCTTAAGCTGATTTCGAGCATGCTCAAGTCTGGCCAGGCACGCTGCGGGAAAATGACCGCAGTAAGCTACAAGCAATGGGATAAAGGACAAAGCACCGTGATTAGTAAGATGACGGCGATAGTGACCCGATAATATTGCCTGCGTGTATAACACGCGACGAGGGCAAAGGAGGTCGTCGTCGTCGAATCATGCGTTGCGTTAGCCCTAGCATGTGGCGTGACAGCGCAAGCGCATCCATGCAACAATGTACGTGGAAAGGTGCCAAGGCCAGTCGTGCACATGATTGGGTAACGAGGGCAAGGGGAGCGTGCGAGCCAGGAGGAGAGCGAGTCCGTGTAGCGAAAGGTCTAACATGCTGATGAGAACATTTGTCCTAAGTCTAGCGACGTCGTGCTAATGACTTGGTTTCCATGAGGATTCTATTGTACATCACGTACCGATCTCTAGCTTGATAAAGTCCTGTGCAAATAAACACTGGTTATCTATCTCCACGTCTCCAGCTCGTTGATCAATGAGAACACCACAGTGCCACGTGGGTCTCCCTCCTCATGCGCTAAAGGTGAGCATACTTTCCCGTATATGGAGCCGTACACTCCGATCCGACAACCACTCGAACTGCACCCACTCGAGCGTCTCCGCAATCGTCATATTCGCTAGAAAAAACAGCTCAGCAAGGACCCACGTCCGACGCTCACGTGCAACCCACCATCGTCGCCAACATTGAACGGAAACGTCTTGAACGGCCGCGACCCCATCTCGCCCTGCCTCGGTGGTCGCCCAGGGTGTAGCAGCGCACTCACGAGGCTCGGTCCAACCTTCCACACACGCACGACGCCTTCCTCGAGAGAGACTGTCACGAGGCGGTAGCCGTCAGGCGAGAAGGCGCATGCCGCGGGCCGGTGGGTGTGCCCCTCGAGCACGTAGAGCTGCGTTGCCGACTTGAGGTCGTACATGATAAAGGCACCTTCCGCAGTACCGACGACGAGGCGCTGGGTTGTCG
>JBBPTF010000427.1:0-16045 GCA_038094015.1 Phylloporus cf. gajari
AAAATTAGGCCTTAAGATGTACATAAAGAATGTGCCGATCGATCGGAATATCCACCTTCTTCGTTATCATCCGCAATGCACGAGTACAGTCCAAAGGGCCAGACTCGTCCCTCGTCAGACCGTAAAACGAGGATATAACCTCGTTAGTCTGAGACAGGGAGAATCGTCCATTGCCCACATGGTCCCAATGATGGAGTGAAACCCAGCAAATTGCATGGCAGACACGAGGTGGATCACCTCGTCCGGACTCTCTTGATCTCGAACAATTGTATGACGAGCAGATAGGTGGGCAAATTCAGGACTGTGCACATCGCACTGAATGATGTGCTGGATTGTGAACGCTCCGTCTTGGAGAGCAAACGCAGACTCGAATGATCGCTTCTGGTCTGGAACACCACCGCAAGCAGTGTATCCATTTGTTCTTGAGGGACTGCCATTGAATCGCGTGTGATTGTGGGTAACGATGGTCTAGAGGTAAAGGTATGGGGATTGCGGCCTGACAATGCCCCACATACCGGAGATGCGTCAGAGGAGGATGAAGACAGCCCATCGGAGGATGAAAGTGCCAAAGACGAGTAATGCAAGGACAAAGAGGGCAGTGAAGACTCTAAGAGGAAGAGGCTGTCTATGAGTTCAGTGATGATGGCGTGTCCCTGCCGCTATCCAGAATTCCTTCACCCTCGTCTAAGTCAGATGCTTCTCAATCAGGATCCCCCTCGCTGCAGACCGAGGACCCAGACTGTGCGTGCTGTAGAACGTTAATTGTCACGTACACTCGCAAGTGTGTGTGCAGAGGAAGATGACCACGGGGTGGGTCAGCTAAACCGTTTCATACTGCTCCGTCGCTCATTCCATTTCAGCGCCTACGCAAATACATGTCTTGCTCCGGGTAACACGGCGATTTGATCATCCTTGCTGGGTCCCGTGTCAGAGTCTGTGTTCGTCGTTGGATGGTTATTTTGCAAACTTTTGGTCGAATCGGGAGAACCGCGGCTGCTCGAAGACGTCGGAGCCTGAAAACCTAATACTTGACCTCCAAAATGTCGATGGCTACTGCTGTACTATCCTATCGGCCTCCCTCTCGTGGATTTGTTCCTCAGACTCTTATTAATTCGGGGATTGTACCTGTAAGTTTTTGCTCTGTTCACCAAGTCGCTACCTCGTCACTTTTAGTAGACTGGCACAGAAATGATCCTACCCCACAAGTCTACATCGCAGCCTCCTGCGACACACCTGCCACCCGAGCTTTTAGCACGTGTTTTTGAGTTCTGTGTAGATGGCGAGGAGTGGCTCAGGCTGTCACCTTCTCTTCTTGCACGAGTTTGCAAGCTTTGGAAGACCATCGTTGAATCAGATCCTCACCTCTGGACCTTCATCAAATTTTATTTTTCATGTGGGTACTATGGTTCTAGGGATGTCAAGGAGGATGTGCTGAAGGTCAAGTCTGTGATCGACTTGTACTTGATACGATCGGGGGCACTCTCGATCTCGCTAACGTTTATCGATTGTCGATCCTATGATGATGCTCCAAGAGATCTCATTTCCCTTCTCGTCGATCGACTCCAAACCAACTCACGTCGTTGGAAGCGTATCTTGTTTCACTTGACAAATGACTATCTCCCCCAGCTCTGCGCGTTTACATCATGCGACCTATCTTCTCTTGAGCATCTATCCATCCATAGTGATGTGTATGGAGATCAAATCCCTGCACCCTATTTGAATCTGAAATCGGCCGTAAACCTCAAATCGTTTTCATATACTGGACCCGGAGATTCGTCAGAAGATACGATCGTCATTCAGTGGGAACAGCTCGCAGAGATCTCGTTCAACTTTGTGCCACACAAGGGTGTCATCTCTACGTTGGATCGACGACTCAGGTGCCTCTCCCAGTCTCAAAACCTGACTACGTGTTCGTTGGGTGTAGGAGACGATTTCCCGTTGGGTTTAGATGCAAACCAGACCGTCATTCTGCCTCGTCTTCACACACTTCGTGTCCGCCAACTCTTTCCTTGGTCACAAGCGGGCACAGTGATCGATGTGCTCGTCCTCCCACAACTCCAAATACTCGAAATAGATGCAATAAAATTCGAAGAATATGACTTCGAGGTGACACACTGGATCACCCATCATTTTTCAGATCTTTTGGCACGATCAGGCTGTTCTCTCCTCCACCTCTATGTCTACTTCCCAAACAATGAACTCTTACATTGTCTCGCGCTCTCGAATACGCTCAAGTCGCTTCATTTCATTCCATACCTAGAGTCACATCCTGCGAAAAATGTGATTAGTGAACTGGACGTCGTCAAGACGCAGACACGATCTCGACTGCGGGCATGTGACAATGACGGACAAAAAGGTCCACTACTCCCAGCATTACAAGAGATCACGTTGGGGGCTTCGGAAGAGAGATGCTTGGACGCGATGTTTGCAATGCTACATTCCCGTGCAGGTTCCCGTGCGCGCACTGCGGGGGTAACTGCATTGCGACGCGTCAAAGTACTTTTCTTCTACATACCACCCCGCATGAAATATGATGATGATGGGGAGCGTATGGCTGCGATATTATCGCGTTTTGAGAGGGAACTTAAACCATGGTTGTTTGAGAGTGGGGGTCGGGACTCCAACGAGCGCTGTGAGGATATACAGCAGTCATTGAGGGTCCAACTTACTCTTACGCATTACTATGTCTGATACTGAGCAGTGTTACTGCTCGCATATTTCTTTTCCTCTTCCGTACTAGACAAGCGCCGATGCCTCGGCAGGAACCTTGTTTACGTCGGCGAGAATGAGTAATTCAAGGAGATATAGGTACATGGTACACAGTCTGAGAAAGAGATGTCTGAAGCAATTGCATGCGGCAGTACAAGGGCCCATCAACAAATGTGCGCGGCCTATCACATGCTAGCGGTGTTCCAGCATAATCAGCTATAATCTAGCACTCTACCTAGCACGGACTATCATTTTAGTGTAACCTAGCAACTGGCCTATCGCCACCTGCTCGTACAGTACTATCAGTCTTGCGCTGATTCAATTAGTCACACTATCACTTCGCAGGTGTCAAGTCCTTATTTTGGGTCGGGACTGTTGAAACCTCGAAAGCTCAGCGGTACCCCAAAGCGCTCATTATCTTGAGTACCCACTTCGTTTCGGCGATCATTATCCGATCGCAGTCTCGACCTTGGGTTGTGTCTCAGATCGGTAGGAACAGGGTGGCATGGAGGATATATAAGCATTTCGTTCCGATGTATTTCACTAGTTTCGAGATTCATTCTCGCTCGCAACCATTGTCTTTCCCTCTTCAGGTCGGCCAGTTGTAAGGTCCTAACAGCAGGTCTCGTTAAAAAGTGTTCTTATTCTGGAGGTGTATCGATAATACATGCTGGTATGGTGCTTTTGCTTTCTAGATGGCGTCCGTTGTGAGAGTAGCACTGAACAGAGCAATCAGATGAGATTGCCAAGTGCAAGGGATGCAGAAGGATTGTCAGTTGTTTCTGAGGAGAGAACGAAGTTAGAAGAAGGATCGGATTGAGGGTAAGAGGAAAGGCAGACACACAAACCGCCAGAGTATTTGGCGAGATCGCCAAGTGTGGATGATGCCTAGCTAGGACGGTGAAGCGGCAGCGTCATGCCGCCTAGGTGGTGGTGGGTGCGGCTGTACGCGGGGTCGGTGTCGTTGATCCTCCATGCCATTGCTTTGTCGCCGCCGTTGTGTCGTGACTGGCGACTAGCATCATGGTGGTGCTGTCTGGCCATCTAGGTGGTGGCAGTGGGTGAGTGCGGCTGTACACAGCGTCGTCACTGCTCGTGCCCTCCAGGCGTGCGGTTGCGCACTTGGTGGTGGTGCTGTTGGTGGCACTATTGTTGAGGACGAGAGTGCATTCGTCTACTCCGGGATTTCGACGAGAGTTTGCTCATGTCGCATCCAAGCGAATATTTGCGAGCGGAGGATGAGAGGATCATGAAATTGGATGCAGTCATGGGACGGGGATGCGAAAGAGCGGCGAAAAGCGCAGATAGATTGCCATTCGAGGAGATTTTGATGGTGGTAGTGGTGAAAGTCCCACGGCGTAGTTGAAGCTCGTCACAGCCACAATTCTCCCCCCCCAGTGACCTCGTAAATTGTAAACAAGGTAACAAGGTAATTTCGACGAAGGTAACTTGAGTGCAGCCGGCATTAGGGAGAGGTTTAAGGCGCAAGGAAATGTCAAGAGTGACACAGCAGTGCATAGTGTAGCATGAATGGATAAAAGCAACGCAAGGCGAAAGCATCAGTAAACTTACACTGTGCTTTAACTGTCTTAATTTGTCTTATTTGGCTTGTCAAACTTTGTATCATTCACAACATTGTCATACAATATTCTATAGCATTGAAAACATTAGGTATACTATATTGCAACATAAACAAACCTTTAAAACATGTTTTTGAGCTGGCTTTGAGATGTTGTGAAGTCAGCTAAGCAGAATAAGATGCATAAAGCCAGGAAAAGCACCTTGTAAATTTACTGATGAACAGAAAGCAAGCTCGGGCGAGGTATAGTACGGATAGTAGTCATAAAGTAGACAAAAGCAATGTAAAGTAAAACAGAACACGAGCAGCTTTTAGGTCTCAAGACGTGCATAAAGAATGCACTGATCGATTGGAATCTCCACCATCTTTATCCCCATCGGCAACGCACGCACCGCACGAGTACATACTGTAAAGACATGGTTAGTTTTCGGGAGCAATTGGTTGGTTTTGCAAGGCCGTTAGTTTTGGAGAGAATATGAATGAAAACGGCGCACGCAGTGAAATGTCTTTGAGATGAAGAGGCTCTCCGTTTAGGAGAGTAGGCAATCTGTGCTACGAGCATCAATCATATTGGCTTGCCTGCGGGTGGTCTCCTAGAGAAGAGTAGACGTCGGAGCCTGAATTGAAACCTACTTGACGTCGTACTACTTTAAAACCAGCCTCCTTCAAAGTTTTTGCTCTGTTCACCAAATCGCTACCTCGTCACTTTTCTTAGACTGGCTTGGAAATGATGCCGCAAATCATATCCCACAAGCTCACATTGCAGCCTCCTGTGGCACGCCTGCCACCAGAGATTTTAGCACGTATCTTTGAGTTCTGATCGCAGTGAAGGACTTCCGCCAGCTCAGTCCTTGCACAAGTTTGCAAGCTTTGGAGAGCCGTCGCCGAATCAGATCCTCACCTCTGGGTTTCCGTTGGCCTTAGTTTTTCAGCTGCAAGTCACAATCCTAGGGGTCACGAGGTGGACGTGCCGAGGGTCAAGTTGTGATCGACTTGTACTTGACACGATCTGGCACACTTCCAATCTCACTAACGTTTATCGATTGTCGGCACAACCATGATGCCACGAGATCTCATTTCCCTGCTCATCGATCGACTCCAAACTCATTCACATCGTTGGAAGCATATCATCTGCCAAGCATTCATTTCCCACAGCTCTGCGCATTCACGCCATGCAATCTACCTTCTCTGGAATATCTATCCATCAGTCGTGGTGCATTTGAACATCAGATGACCACTCCCTATCTGAACCTAGAGTCGGCCGTAAACCTCACACCGTTTTCATATACTGGGCCCGGAGATTCGTCAGAAGATACGATTGTTGTTCATTTGGAACAGCCTTCGGAGGTCTCATTCAACTTTTTGGCATGTTTAGGTGACGTCTCTATGTTATATCTACGACTGAGATACCTTGCCCGATGCCAAAACTTGACTACGTGCTCATTGAGTATAGGTTGGCTTTTTCCATCTGATTCAGAAACTAATCAGACCATCATCTTACCTTGTCTTCAAACATTGCATGTTCGTCGGCTCGATACCCCGTCACATGCACGTTCTGTGATCAATGCACTTGTCCTCCCCCAGCTCCAAACGCTCGAAATCGACGCAGTTATATCTGGAGTCCGAAACGACCCTGGATGAACCGTAACTTTTCAGAACTTTTGAAGCGCTCGTGCTGTTCGTATCTGTGACATGTGAGGGGTCGGTACAAGTCCCAAAACAATTCCGCCCAGGGCCCAAGCGTCTAGGCGGCCTGCCTATGGCACATGATGTGCCACCCATGCATCCGACATGCCCTATTCCTCCTAGTACCTAGTTACATGCAAGACGATGATATATGCATGCTTCAGAGCACAAATTAGAACGTCCAACCACACCGAAATTGATGGCTACCAGCACATATAAGCTTCCTTTCGACCTTGTTCTTCCGACCCCTATCGAAGATGGTACCTGTATGTCTCTACTCTGTTCACCGCGTCCCCACCTTACTGGGTCTGTTGGCGCTTGCCTTACACTGGCCTGGAAATGATGCCGCAAATCCTACCCCACAAGCCCACTTTACACCTTTCTGTGACACGCCTGCCACCCGAGATCTTAGCATGTATCTTTGAGTTCTGCGTAGATCGCGGGAAAGGCTTGTCGCCTTCTCATCTTGCACAAGTTTGCAGGCTTTGGAGAGCCGTCGCCGAATCAGATCCTCACTTATGGTGCTTCATCTACTTTCATTTTTTAGATATACACCAGAACCGCAAGGAGGATGTCCTGAGGACCAAGTTTGTGATCGACTTGTACCTGATACGATCGGGTACACTCCCGGTTTCGCTTACGTTTATCGATTATCGGTTTTACCATGATGCTACGAGAGATCTCGTTTCCCTGCTCGTCAATCGACTCCAAACACATTCGCGTCGTTGGAAGCATGTCTTGTTTCAGTTGTCGAGCAACTATTTCCCTCAGCTCTGCACGTTTACACCATGCGACCTACCTTCTCTCGAGCATCTATCCATCCACAGTTTTGTGTTTGGAGAGCAAACTACAGCACCCTATTTGAACCTGGAGTCTGCCGTAAACCTCAGATCGTTTTCGTATACTGGACCCGGAGATTCGTCAGAAGATACGATCATCATTCGGTGGGAACAGCTAGCAGAGATCTCGGTCGACATCGTGCTGCACATGGGGGTCATCTCTACGTTGGCCCGACGACTCAGGTACCTTGCCCAGTGTCAAAACCTGACTACGTGCTCGTTGGGTATAGGTCATGTTTTTCCATTAGGTTCAGATGCAAACCAGACTATCATTCTACCTCGTCTTCAAACCCTTCGTGTCTGCCAACTCTCTCCCTGGTCACAAGCGGGCACTGTGATTGATGCGCTCGTCCTGCCACAACTCCAAACACTTGAAGTAGATGTAGTTAAATATGAAGACGACGACGACGAGGTAACACCCTGGGTTACCCATCATTTTTCAAATCTATTGGCACGATCAGGCTGTTGTCTCCTCCACCTTTCCATCCACGATGTCAACTTCCCAAACAACGAACTCTTACGTTGTCTCGCGCTCTCGGATACGCTCAAGTCATTTCATTTCATTCCATACCCAGAGTCACATCCTGTGATAAATGTGATTAGCAAACTAGATGTCTTCAAGACGCGGACGCGACCTCGACCGCGGGGATGTGGCAATGACGGACAAAAGCACGTGAGAAAGGGTCCACTGCTTCCTGCGTTACAAGAGATCTCATTGGGAACCTCGGAAGAGAAGTACTTGGACGCGATGTTTGCAATGCTTCGTTCGCGTGCGGGCCCCCGTGCACTTGCTGCGAGGGTATCTGCACTGCAACACGTCAAAGTACTTTTCTTCTGCATGCCGTATTACACGGAAGGAGAAGAAGCCGATTGGGGGAGTTTGATAGCGAGACTATCGCGTTTGGAGAGGGAGCTGCACCCGTGGTTGTTTGAAAGTGGGAGCTGGGAGAGCGAGCGCCGTAAGGAAATATCACGTTCATTGAGGGTCCAACTTGCTCTTTCGTGTCACTACGACTGATACCGAGTAGTATTGGTGTTGGCATGTTTTCTCTCCCTCTTCCGTATTTCGACGAAAGTAATTTGAGCGCGCCCTCTGAGAATTGGGGAGAGGTGCAAGGCGGAAAGAAATGTCAAGAGCGACCCGCTGCCACAACAGAGAATGGCACAACACGAGTAGATAAAAGCAATGTAAAACGAGACAGAAAGCGAGCTCGAGCATGGAAAATTAGGCCCCAAGATGTACATAAAGAATGCGCTGATCGATCGGAATATCCACCTTCTTCATCGTCATCCGCAACGCACGCGCTGCACGACTATAATCCAGACGACCAGACTCGTCCTTCATCAGACCGTAAAACGAGGATATAACCTTGTTCGTATGAGAATCGTCCACTGCCCACATCGTCCCAATAACGGAGCGAAACCCAGCAAACTGCATGGCAGATGCGAGATGGATTACCTCGTCTGGACTCTCTTGGTCTCCAACGGTCGTGTGACAAGCAGACAAGTAAGCAAACTCAGGATTGTGCACATCGCACCGGATAATATGCTGGATTGTGAATGGTCCATCATGAAGTGCAAACGCGGACTCGAACGGCTTCTCCTGATCGGGAACACCATGACAAGCAAAGTGTACCCATTCGTTTTTGCATAGCTCGTCAGTGACAATCGAAGTGCGAGAGTCCTCTCCTTCGATGCGAGTGAACGTCGCGAGGCCTTTGACGAGCTGATCAATTTCATCTAGTTCAGTGCCCACGTGGACAAGTTCACTTGCACCCTCGGCTGCGGCTTGACCGATGGCAATGAATCGTCTCTTGTCACCGGCGGAGCCAGGTGAACTAGGCCGTCTGGCATGAATAAGAGCTGTCAAGGTGGTGGTATAGGATGAAACATAGAGATCCGAGAGACCCTTTTGTCGCAGTCTGTACGGAGCAGCAGCGTGCAATGGCAAGTGGGAGAACTCGGCTGTAGGGCACCACCAGATGCGCGAATTGCGCGGACATGTTGTCTGCAAGACATTCACAATGTGGTAAACCAGCCTGTCCCATAATTCGCGCAAGAAAACCATGAATTGCCTTTCGACATCCTTCGCATCCATTCTCTTTGCATCCCTTTTCAATGTACGGAGCTGCAATGACCATCTACTGACATCCTTTTCCATGACGGAGAGCGGGATATGAACAGGATCCTTGTCATCAAATACAATGAGTGCATCACACCCATACTTGCTCGCATTCATAATGATGACAGGTCCATCTCTAGCTGCTTTTTGAAGATCGGAGAACAAGGATGGAAGAAGGAATCGAGATAGACCAGGTAACTCCCGAATCCTGGACACTACTTTTTTCAGCTCTAAGTTGATATGACAAATGCGATCATGTTGGTCTGGTCCAGGTGAATTGAGGACATTGCGAGCGAGAGATGTCAGGCGGGTGTGCTCCTCTGCCAATGTATTCCCTTCGGGCCCTGATGCGATGAGATCGTCAAGAGGAAAGCGGAGACGAGTGAACTGGCCCCAGAAAACACTGCGGCCTTGCTCAAGTAGCTCAACTGCTTTTTTTGTTGATCTGTTGCGAAGGTAGGCTGAAAACGCGTCTACTGCTAACGATGATGAGAGGGATTTGAGCTGATCAAGGTGTTGGGGTAATGGTGGCAATACAGCCATATTTTCAACCAGCAGCCTAAGAGCTGTTTCGTGTGCAAGGAGTGCTGTAGAATGATGGAATTCCTCCGCTCTGTTGATCCATGCTCTGGCAGCATATAAATCACCTGGGGAAACTATTTGCGAAACACAGCCCAGCTCAGTGTAGAGGCTGAACAATTCTTGTTTATCCTCTAAAGCCGCATTTATATTGCCAATCCCATGAAGCTGCCCATAGCGAATGGAAAGATGATATGCAAGATTGCTCAAAGATGTTGAGCGATCAGGGCATCCAGGTGAGCAAAGTGAAAATGCCTCCCGGGCGAGCAGAATAGCCTCGTTAAGATCATCAACCACCCTGAGTTGGTCGTACCGGGAGGAGAGGTGAGCTGCAAGGTTGTCAAGAGCCAACGAGCGACCAGGATGTCTAGGTGGGCAAAGTAAAAGTGATTCCTGTGCGAGCACAATGGCCTCATCGATGTCATCGATCCTCCTAAGTTGTTTAAACCGGGAGGAGAGATCAAGTGCTAGATTATTCAGAGACAGTGAGCGACCAGGGTGTCCAGGCGGGCGAAGTGGAAGAGCCTCCCGGTCAAGCACAATTGCCTCATGAAGGTCATCAATCCTCCCAAGTTGCTTGTACCGGGAGGAAAGATGAACTGCAAGATTTCCAAGAGCCAGTGAGCGACCAGGGTGTCCAGGTGGACGAACTAAAAGTGCTTCCCGGTTGAGGACAATAGCCTCGTCAAGGTCATCAATCCCCCCGAGTCGGTTATGCCGTAACGAGAGATGAACTGCAAGGTTGCCAAGAGCAGATGAGCGCCCGGGGTGTCCAGGTGGGCAAAGTGAAATGGCTTCTCGATCAAGCACAATAGCCTCGTCAAGGTCATCCATCCCTCCGAGTTGCTCATAGCGGGAGGAGAGGTGAACTGCAAGATTTCCAAGAGCCAATGAGCGACTGGGGTGTCCAGGTGGGCAGAGTGAAAGAGCCTCTTGGTCGAGCATAACAGCCTCGTCAAGTTCATCAATCCCCCCGAGCTGCTTGTACCGCGAGGAAAGATGAACTGCAAGATTTCCAAGAGCCAACGAGCGACCAGGTTGTCCAGGAGGGTGAAGTGAGAGTGATTCCCGGTCGAGCACAATAGCATCGTCAAGGTCATCAATACCCCCAAGCTGGTCATACCGGGAGGAAAGGTGAACTGCGAGATTGCCGAGAGCCGATAAGCGACCTGGGTGTCCAGGTGGGCAAAGTGAAAGTGCTTCCCGGTCAAGCACAATAGCCTCGTCAAGATCATCAATCCCTCCGAGCTGGTCGTACCGAGAGGAGATGTGAACTGCAAAATTGCGGAGAGCTAATGAGCGACCAATGTGTCCGGGCGGGCAGAGTGAAAGCGATTCCCGATCGAGTACGATTGCCTCGTCAAGGTCATCAATACCCCCAAGCCGGTCGTACCGTGAAGATAGATGAACTGCAAGATTGCCAAGAGCCAACGAGCGACTAAGGTGTCCAGGCAGACAAAGAGAAAGTGCTTCCCGGGCGAGGGCAATAGCCTCATCAATGTCATCAATCCCGCCGAGCTGCTTGTACCTGGAGGAGAGATAAAATGCGAGATCATTTAGAGACAAAAAGTGATCAGGGTGATCAGGTGAGCAATGTAAAAGTGCTTCCCGGCCGAGCACAATAGCCTCGTGAAGGTCATCAATCCCCCCAAGCCGGTTGTACCGAGTGGAGAGATGAACTGCAAGATTATTCAGATACGATGAGCGATCAGGGTGTCCAGGCGGGTAATATGAACGTGCTTCCTGGTTAAGCACAATAGCCTCGTGAAGGTCATCAATCCCCCCAAGCTTGTTGTACCGAGAGGAGAGATAAATTGCAAGATTTTTCAGACACGTTGGGCGA
This sequence comes from Phylloporus cf. gajari, assembly GCA_038094015.1. Taxonomy (NCBI): domain Eukaryota; kingdom Fungi; phylum Basidiomycota; class Agaricomycetes; order Boletales; family Boletaceae; genus Phylloporus; species Phylloporus cf. gajari. Next base: position 11,358 of record JBBPTF010000427.1, read on the forward strand.
TCACGGTGTCCAGGTGGACAAAATGAGATAGCCTCTCGGTTGAGAACAATTGCCTCATTGAGGTCATCAATTCCCCCAAGCTGGTTGTACCGGGAGAAGAGATCATCTGAAAGATTATTTAGAGACTGTGAGCGACCGGGGTGTCCAGATGGACAGAGTGAAAGAGCTTCCCGGCCCAGCATAATAGCCTCGTCAAGGACGTCATTCCACCCGAACAGTTTGTACAAGGAGGAGAGATAAATTGTAAGATTGTTCAGACAGACTGAACGATCAGGGTGTCCAGGTGGACAAAGTGAGATAGCCTCCCGGTTGAGAACGATTGCCTCGTTGAGGTCATTAATCCAGCCGAGTCGCTTGTGCCGGTAGGACAGATCAGCTCCAAGATTATTCAGAAGCGATGAGCGACCAGAATGTCTAGATGGGCAGAGTGAAAGTGCTTCCCGGTCGAGCACAATAACCTCGTCAAGGTCATCAATACCCCCGAGCTGGTTATACCGGGAGGAGAGATATGCTGCAAGATTTCCAAGAGACAAAGGACGATTAGGGTGACCAGGTGGGCAAAGTGAGAGAGCTTCCCGACTCAGAACAATGGCCGCGTTCAAATCATTGATTTCCCCAAGCCGTTCGTACCGGGCCTGGAGATCCGCTGCACGCTGAATGGCGCTGTCCAATCGCACTGTCACCAGTTAGACGAAGAGTATTTGATAAGCGAGGGCGTTTGGCCAATAAAAATAAGTCTCACTTGAACGCCAAGTGTGTTTTAGGATAGCATATACCTCTAAACACAACTGTTTAACTAGAAGGTGTCGAGTCACTTGACATGCCAGAAGACAGAAATGAATACCTTTTAAACACAACCTACGAGACATGGTAGTTTGAGGTGACACCGTATGGAGGAGGCCTGTGTAAAGGTAAGGACAACGCCGATTAAATGACGGTCTCGCACCTATAGGATAGACGATTTCATTCGACGTGTGGCATATGGCAGGAGAAGTGATTGACCAAACAAAGACAAATAGATCAGCGGTCACTTCGACGGGATTTTCATCCATTCCTGCCTGGCTCCTTGTTTAACGTTTATACCCCACCTGTACTAGGACTGCACGAGTTTGCGCTGTGCCGAAAGATGAGTTAAATTGAGGGGTACTCCAGTACGTCAACTCGGAACGAGATCGATGTTTCTTCCAACGGCGTGGTACTGTGACTCAAAGTTCCACATGTGCGTCTGCTACTCTTTCTCTCCTTCGCCCGCTCATACCCCGCTTTGTCTTTTCTGTACTGAACACCCTCTGGCGCGTACTCGCCAGACCTTCAGCTCTCGCTCCTATCTACCAACAAACTCAGCACCAACTCGCTCACTTCGCTCACGTCTTCTCACCCCGCTCCCACATCACTCGCTATCTCACGCCGTGCATCAGGTCTGTCACGTACATCATCAAGACCTGTCTCAGGTGCATCGACCCCCTTCTGGCGTACAATACTTGCCACCTATATCCGGCACCCTCCAGCAGACTACACCTGTACACATGATCAACATGTCATCATCGGCTACCCCCCGCCCATCCACGGACCTCACCCCAACCGCTCCCGAAGCCACCACAGCCAAATTAGTCCCACTGGTACCCATGTCAATCGCTACGACGTCCGTATTCATCCAAATCCGAAATTACGGATTCGCACAGACGGATCCCTGGTTCACAGGCCAGGGTCTAAACGTCCCACGCGCGAATCGACCTACATTCCTCGCACGGCGTCTCGCATCTACTTTGAGATCCACACGCACATCCTCAAGTGAGGGTGACAATAGCGATGGCAACTATGAGGACGAGGACGAGGACAAGCGCCTGGGCAAGCTCATTGCGATTGGGGTGTGTGGCAGAACGATGACGACGGGGTCAATGGCTGGCCCGGACTCCAGACTCCGGTGGGGACTCAGGCGAGCATGGGGGTTCAGGTCGACAAGCGGTGGCACTAGACTCCCTTATCGTGGAGACCTGGACCGTAATTTCGGTGGCGAAGGCAGGTGCGAGGACATGGAGATCGACAGCGCATTGTCCGCACATGATGCAGAAAGCGAACTGTCGCAGTTTTATTGCGCCTTGTACGACTTTGAGCTAGAGGGCGCGGCAGAGATGAAACTGGACGAAGATGAATTCATACGGGTTATCGGAAGAGGTGGAAGAGTTGACTGCAGACGAGGTCAAGAACGAACTCAAGGACGCGGGCGTGCAAGTGCTCGTCTCTGCTCAGATGGGGAGGAGGGCCTCGAATGTTGAAATGAAAGGGGACGTCTTTTCCTTTCTTCGTTGGAGCTGTACTACCCCCTCCTTTGCCTTCGCGCTAAGGAATTCTCGAAGGGCTGTGTTTCTCAGGAATCAAAGCAGAGGCACAGATGCGGTTGTTTTCATGAGCATCATTTCACGCAAACCCTTCCACGCAGCAATCTACCTCACTGGATAGGCCTCTAGCACTATCTGCTCCTCTAATGTGCCTGGGCTCTGGAATACTCGTATTTGTTTCGCCCAGCCAGCTATATTAATCCTACTTCCATCCATTGCATCATGTGCCTGGCTAGATGGAAGATTCTAATCGAACAACACTGCGATTCCCTTGCCCCATGCCCTGGTCGTGTTTCATCGTCCCGATCGCCGTACGCTGGATCAAGGATATCATCAAGGTGGCCTTTGATACAACTTTCTAATTGGCGGTAGTGTTAGTGCGGATTCCTGCTCCGGTATAGGTGAGACTACTTTTGTCACTTGTTCAGTGCTCTTATTCGTTATCTTGAAGAATGTTACCAGGAGATCTATTCTTCGTCCGGTCCATCTCCCGACACCGGAATCGGGATTCTGGATACTGTTCATCTCTACATCCATCAACCGGCCGTTCAGTCTGTTGATCAAATCGACCATCTTAGTCGGCTGTGTTTGCCACTTGGACTCGTCAGCCACTCGTATCTTTCCGGGAGATCAGCGCAGCAAATATGCTTATCCAGAAAGTGCAAGACCTTGGAGCCAATGTCGAAGTCTTCCTATATAGACCTATGTCAATCCGTGATGACAATTTTTGCATAACGTTGACGAGACGAACTGTAGTGATATCGCTTCCTACAACTCCAGTTTTTCGGTTCAGCTACAGCACAGAGGCTGTGCAGTGCCTCATGGGCGGTGTCTGCTGGCCTTTATATTATTTAGATGGCGCTTTTGTCTTTGGTCGTCCGACCTCTTCAACCACCAAGCGCATAATAACGACTCTCTTCAATCAATCTCGCTGCGGAAGGATAGAGACAGTCGCTATGCCTCATCAGCTACCTTACGGTGTTTCTTTCCTAGACGATTTGGCAACAGCAGCACCTGTAGGTCTATATTCCATTCATAGTAATAGACCCTGAGATTTCAAGTGCAGATTGCAACCGTGAACTCCAGACGCGCGGCACCTGCCCCGGTCATGGACGCTGGACCGCTTCAAAACTTGTCGCCCTCTCCAGTGTCACGAATCCCCCCTGAAATTCTGGCCTATGTCTTTCAGCTCTCTGTAGATGGCAGGGACGGATTCACACCTGTAACTGTCTTTCCACAAGGCCCATTTTGTCTTACACAAGTCTGTCAACTCTGGAGGGCAATCGCGGAATCGCACCCTTGCCTCTGGACGTCCATCAATTTTTATTTTCCCGAGACGCGCAGAAGCCGTGAGGAAGACGTACAGAGAGTCCAGCCAGTGTTTGATATACATCTGGAACGATCGGGTATGCTGCCACTGTCGCTGGTATTCACCGATCATCGCACCTACTCTAAAACTACGAAAAAGCTCGTTTGCTTGCTTATCGATCGACTTCGAACGCATTCACGTCGTTGGAGGCGTATTTCCCTTCATCTGTCGTGTGGCTATTTCCCCCTACTTTTTACGTTCACGCCGTGTGACTTGTCTTTGCTGAGGTATCTACACCTTAGCAGCGACATGCAAGAGCGATTTGTTGCTCCTCCTTTAAATCTGGAATCTGCTCTCAGCCTTAGATCATTGGCATACAGTGGATCTTCGCGTTCGCTGAATGGTACAATCGATGCGCATTGGGAGCGACTCGCAGAAGTATCATTCGATTTTACCCTGCATAATTCAATGGGTCATCCATCCTTTCAACAATTTACGCACCTCCCGCAGTGTCGAAACATAACTACCTGCTGCTTAGGCATAGATCAACCTAGCTCACTGGACGGCGACCCGGTTATCACCCTTCCCCACCTTCAAACACTTCGTGTTCGTCGGCTCTCTCCCAAGTCAGAAGCGAGCTTCCTCGATCTACTCGTTCTACCCCAACTGCAGGCACTTGAGATTGACACGGCTTTTCTTGTCGATTGGTATGGTTCGAGCCCACCTTGGCATGACCACAACTTTTCGAATCTCTTGATACGCTCAGGATGTGCCCTCCGCCACCTCTCGATTCAAGACGTCGACTTTCCGAGCGATGAAGTCGTGCGCTGCCTTGCAGTCTCTCACGTGCTCTCGTCATTGCGCTTCATTCCCTTCCCTCGATCCCAGGATATCACGGAGGTGATCCACGCGTTGGATGTCTCACGCGCCCCGCTGGTGGTGGGAGATGAGACCCTGGTTCAGGGACACGAATCATTAGCCGTTGGGAAGGGTCCGTTCATGCCGGAACTACGCAAGGTCACGTTGGCGACCTCACAGGA
>JBBPTF010000428.1:0-14685 GCA_038094015.1 Phylloporus cf. gajari
TCCATTCGAGAAACAGTGAGCATTTTCTGAGCGTATAACACACCATTCTCAAATTCTCTTAGTCACGACTCCGAGACGACTCCCCCTCAGCACTGGTCAGCGAAGGCCCAGGACTGCAGGAAGTCCACTTTCCGCTGCAGAGATGTCAGAGGAAGCTATCCAATACAACCCTCTGCCTCTGGTTCACTGCGAGCAGCCGCGAGCCACCCCGTCGGAACAGCGTCCACCCAAACTCAATTAATCGCCTCAGAGAGAGTGGTCATTATCACTTCTCTTGCGAGTGGTACTAACACGTATAGCACTTGTGGTCTAGTGGTTACCATCATGATTTTGATCTGATCCCCTTCTCGATCATTCGCTACATGGAGTCAAAAATATCCTTGCCAGCAATGTGTGAATACTTATGGCGTAGAATCATATAATCCCATTTTGAATGTGAGCATCCCCGATGATTCCTTCCGACCAGACGCGCTCACACTCACTCTCCTTACCGCTCGTACTCCAAGTGCATTTCGTCAGTGAGTTGGTTCAGAACGAAGTCTCAAATCTGCATGCTCTAGATCGATCTTGCATGGAGGACGATTTCAGACATGGGCTGGCAGGCGCAGGGCACAAAGCTGAGCTCCAGCATCAGCCAAGGCTACTGTGGAATTAGCATTTAATGCACTTCGATTCCAAGCCCGTCCTTCCGCTTTCTCTCCTCACTCCTCAAAGTCGTTACTAAACATTGAAGTGATTTTGAAAGACAGTAGCAAGCCCGCTACGCCCCAGCACGTCAAACCCATGCAGCTACTATTGGATGGCGTCGGGAACCCACGCGGGTCAAGAAGGAAGGTGGACACACCACTTGCGAGGACGCTCGCGTTCACATCGAACTCGGCAGCGTGCACCTTGCTCGTATGGGTCACCACCCCCCTCTGCAACATCCTAGACAAACACAGACCGAGCGCAAACTCGGCGTTGCCGTGACTACTCGTCAACGCAAGGCAACATACACGGAGACCGAGGGGACTTCGCCCTCGTGGACCTCGGTTTTGGTGCCTAGGTGGGGGTTCCAGAGGCACGTGGTGCTGCCTGATTAGCTGCCGCTGAGGACGCATTTGACACTGCCTTTGGCGTAACGGGCGGCGCGCACCAGGCCAAGCAAGCTCGGTTTCAGCTGTTGCAAGCGGCACTTCCTGAGTACCTACAAGTATTCGGATACGCACGACTGGAATTGATCGCACACAAGAATGAGCGATGTCCTGGAGTCAGACGCAAAATACGCCCTCTCCAAACCTTGGGCACTCTCGCCATGTGTCAATCGTGCTACCACAAAATACACTGCCTGCCATCTCGACAATGCAATGACGTGGTGATGCCAATGCATGTGCAATTGAAAGAAACCAATCATATGTAGTTTTCTGTACATTTATCTTCAAAAGGATTTCCTAATGTACATGGTAGTTTAGTAACCCAACGTCATAGGAAGGACTTGTGTCACCACTTGGTGGCCCACTCCTACCGGTGAACGTAAGTACACGTCGCGCTACCAATGAGTCCAGACCACACAAGCACTTGTACACAGCTTCGCATCATGATAAAGACAACTGAGTTATATCTGGGGGTGGAAACTAACGAGGTGACCAGACAGAAAGTGATAACTGTGATAACATACCATAAATACTGAATCAACCGACGGGGAAATTTCCGGAGTAGGAACAATAGCTGCTGAGTTGGTGGCCCAGTCGGGGAGAAAGCGGCGGGGTCTGCATAGGGTTGACGACGTGCACGAGGAGCGCGCACTGGAGCCCAAGTGAACATGGTTGCAGTGGCTCCCACAAGTCTGCTGCTGTTGCACTGCACATTACCGTCCGCGCGAAGCTGTTGCTCGATGACTAAATGATGCTGGGTCGAATGGGCGCCATTAATAGATTGAGGAACATCAGCCTGGAGTAGAGACCGCATATAGTCGTCGTCCGGAGTATCTGAAAAAGACAGTATACGGGAATATAGAAGCGGTTGAGACAGCTCTGGGAAATTGCGCCGGTTGCAGAGCTGCTCGATGGCCATCGTTTGCCTGTGCCCGAGCACTATCAGCGACTTAGCGTTTCTTCGAGGGCGGGTTCACTTCTGTAACAAAGGTAGAGATCCAGAAAGGAGATACGCAAGCACATAGATGGGTGACTCGAGATCGTCGCAACGACTCAGCTCGCCTCCCAGATGGCCGTGGATGGAAGTAAACACTGGGGTTATGTTGAGGGCGAACATTCCGTTTTAAAACGATACATTTACTCACGAGCTAATCACCGATGTACTGAACAGTAGCGTTGCTGAGTTTCTTCTGTTGCTCCACTAGATGCTGCAACAAGGGGGCCCAAAAGATTGAGTACAAGAACGTCAAAGCTTGTTTCTTGGCAAGACTAATGGACGCGGGAATGCCAACTGGTGCATCCTTGCTCATTTTCTTGAGAACGTGAGACTCTACCTCCACAGACGATGAAGCTCGATTAACAACATAGGTGCGGGGACAACGTGGAATACTTTGTGAACAACCGCTCATGAAGCGGCCGCTACAAATTTGAGTCAACAAAAATATCTCGATTTATCAATTTATCAGAAATCCCGTACCAAACGACCCCAACGCAGGACAACCTTCAACGAGCTTATATCTAGTGTCAGTTCTCTGAGGAATTTTTTGGGATCATTGTCCATTGGGACAGCCCATAGCTAAGCCCGTCAGTCGCATTCTAACTCCTGAGCCGAGACTCCTGATCTGGCCTGGAGAGAAAGGACGGCGAGTCAATATTGCTAATATGACCACTAGTTCCCAGGCTTGTGATTGGTCCGAATTGCAGGTGAGAAGAGTTTTTCTTCGTCTCCAAGCGTCTCATACTCCTCGCCCATCCAACTCCTCATCACCCTCATCCCACCATAATTGGCTACCCTATGTCGTCTGTTGCCGCCATCGGCTACTCCTCTTCACGGAGTTACCTAACTTATAGCGTCAACCACCGCAGCAGCACGCCGAGGCCCTCCTGTACTGATGGTGCAGCGGCACCGCAACCCGTCTCAAAAGACAGGGGTGCAATCCCTGCCGTGATTACGTCTGTCGCTGTTGAAGCGACGGCCGACACAGATCCAGTCAGCCACCTAGCAAGTGTGCTCGATGCAGTATCCCTCCGGGAACTTAGTCAGTACTGATTCGATACGTCGACGTTTTACTTATAGACCATAACATCAGAATCACACAATGATGTAATAGACATCATTTCCCAACTTTACAACGGCTACAAAGAGGGCCTCGAACACTTGGTAAGTGATATAGCGAAATCACACCCAAGCACCACAGCTTACTTTGTGTTAGGAACTACGGGTTTCATTCGAACAATACGATCCCATCAAGCGGGTGTTTTCCCAATTGTCGAGGGTATTTGGAAAACCACGGTAATTGTATTGCTATGCTTCTATCCCTGAATGTCACTGAATTTGGCTAGATTTTCTTACTTCGGCAACATCGACTCTTTTATTACCAAATGGCCAACCAGCGTTCATGAAGCTGCGATACGGAGTGTAGATGAGATCTTAATGCACGAGGCCGTCCTTTTACCATTTCCGCAAGAGCTTGTCATGGCCCAGATCCACCATAACAAATGGATGGAGGCCGACGATAACACCATTATTCCAGACATCGCCCTCGAGTTTTCAAGCGATGACTCGTCTACCCCCATTTATCCAGTCATCTGTCAGATCGCAGTCTCGCAGACCTTTGAAAGCGCTCAGAAGGAGCTCAGAACCATAGCTGGCGCATTTCCCTCTGTATGTATGGCGATTTTGATCAAGATCCAGGAACATCCTCCCTATAGAAGCCCGACGCCTAAGAGTGGCGCATGGAAGACTCTGTCCCAGGCTACGCGGCCTCTAGATTTTACGACTTTCATTAATAGCGACTCTGCATCTGATATGCACATTGCGGCAGCATCACCGTCCAGGAACCGCCATCCATTTCAGCCAATCACAGTCGGTGGGCACACCTGGTGCTCGGTCAAAGAGGTCACATATCACGTGTGGATCAAGAGTCCCGGTTCTGCTTACTTGGATGTTGATGTCGAGCCTGGAGACTACTATGCGTCGTGTGTTAAGTGTCTTGACGATATAGTTTGACTCTATACTGACATGCTCTAGACTACCCCAGGAAATGAAGGTTGGGACTGTGTTGAGGCCCTGCTGCTTCAGGGCCTAAACGACGTGAAAGGCTCGCTGATTTCGTTCTGTGAAGCGCTCATCGCTAAAGCGGCAAACAACTCCGTTGACCTCACTCCGTTGCGTTCACACAAAACACAAACCCGCATCTTGCTGGACTCTTTCAATCGCGATATTTTGAAGGGTATAAAGGCAACGAGTCACCAGCGATATAGTACTTGGTATTCTAAGTCGTTCCGCGGCGTAAAGCGTGCCCCCCCAGGGCAAGGCGAAGAGTCGGGAGAAGGTCCCAAGAGGCCTCGGAAAGCTTGAGTACATGATATTCCTTCGTGCGTTGCCTGTTTTTCTGTCGCCTTAGATAATTGCTTTCAAAAATGTATTTCTGAAGCATCTTCTATCGCGAAATGTATGCACTTTCTGATTCACATGGCAGTACTCTGTGTTCGAACCTTCAGCTTAGCCGAGCCTAATGAGTTCGCTAAATCGTTTGGATGACCTAATCGACCCCCTCCTAACCGATACACTCTGAAATCCGATACAATTTTTGATTTCTCGAGTGGTCTAAACCCGGTATTCCTGGACTCGGTTGAATCCGTTCAAAATCATCTACCGCTTTTCCTGGACCTGATAGGGGGCAGGTTTTTGTGTGGGGGGAATGATATAAGTGCTGATGTTGCTACAACCCGCTACAACAAGTTCCTTTGGGCGTAGCAGCACTCGTTCCATTCTGAATTCAACATCCAACACATCGTCACGCCGCCCCCAACTCGCCCAAGAGCGTGAGCACGCTCGAGCTGAACTGGAACGCAACGCCGCCCACGCTGGTGCATCCCGAAAACGACGCGTTGAACCCGTCCGCGTCAATGGGAACGGTGTACAGCACGTCGACAAAAGCTGGATATTGTCCTTGCCCGACTCGGGGATCGACCGAGCGAGGTACGCCACTTCATGCACTGGGAAAGTCGAGTCATGGCAAATGGAAGCACGACGTGACGCACCGTTTGTCTTTTAGGTTTGGTCATATCGAAAAAGGTGGTACCGTCTCTCTGGAGGGTCCCGCCAGAGTATCTGTCAGTGTCGTTTGGCAACGGGTCCTCGGAGAACATGTGTCGCAGGATGATCAGTCCGTCGAGGGTGATGCCACTTACACATGATCACGGCTCAACAGGGTGAGGCCAAGTCAATCAACGGACTGGTCGAGCAGACCGTTGTGTAATGCAACGTTTGGATGGAACACGTCGCGTTGAGATGTGGTCACGAGTGTACACCAGTGCAGCGAGATATGCGCACGAAAACGAACCCAACGTGAGCTGATAACCGTCGACGCTGACCGTACAAAACTTTCTTGCTGGGTGAGTCGGGTCGATTCCCCATGAGGAAGTGATCGCCGAACGAGAACCCGGGCCTCGGGGCCCTATTGTCGAGTGACAAAATAGATGACCACGGGGCGGGTACCAAATAGATACGGAATCAGAGATCGAGATTGAAGATGATCCCCTACGACAAATATGGTTCCGTTTCTGCGAGTAAGTAGAATATACGCATTGTCTGTGAGGAGGTAGCCCTCATCGTCTTCCGTAGCGCTCGCGCCGCAAGGGTATAGTCTAGACGCCTAGACTCGTCCTTCATATGCTTGTAAAACTCGGACGTAATCCTGTTCGTGCATCGTCCACTACCCACATAGGCCCAATCACGGAACGGAGTCCAGCAAATTGTATTGCCGATGCGAAATAGATCACCTCGTCTGGACTCTCTTGATCCCCAACGGTCGTATGACAAGCAGATAGATACGCAAATTCTGGGTTCTCCAAGTTGCGTTGGATAATATCGTGGGCTGTGAATGGGCCATCGCGGAGAGCGAACGCAGATTCAAATGGTTGTTTCTGGTTCGGAACACCGTGGCAGGCAAAGTAGACCCACTCGTTCTCGTGCAGTTCATCGGCAACATTGGAGATGCAGGGTTTCCTCCCCTTCAATGCGTGCGAACGTTGCAAGACCACCAGCAAGCTGACCAATGGTGTCTAGCTTGGCCTCGACGGAAGAAAGCTCACTCGCACCGTTGGCTGCTGCTTGTCCGATGGCAACAAAACGTTTTCTTTGCATCATAAAATATGCCGAATTAGGTTACCGAGCACGAATGAGGGCAGTCAACGTGGTGGCGTAAGATGACGTGTAGAGGTCAGAAACACCCCTCTGGCCCTTCCTGAACGGAGAGGCAGCGTGCAATGGCAATAATGAGGACTCCGCCGTGGGACACCACCAAATGCGTGACTGAAGGGGGCACATTGTCAAAAGGGAGTCAATAATGTGGGAAACAACACTATCCCAGAGTTCGCGTAAGAAGGTCTGAAAGCCTTTCCGACAATGAGCGTGGTTCAAAGGAAGCGAAAAAATTACCTTTTGTCATGTCCATGGCTATGAAGCCTCGAAGACGGTCCTTGAACATCATCGATCATCCCTTATAATTGGCAGTGGTGTATGAACCGGATCCCTGTCGGCAAATACGACGAGCGCATCGCAACTGAACCGGCTAGCATTCACGATGACGACAGGTCCCCAACTAGCAGCACGTCGGAGATCTGAGAATGGGGTGGGGAGAAGGAATCGAGAGAGGTTGGGTAACGGATATTCGATACTACTTTCCGCAACTCCACGTTGAGATGGCAGACTCGATCATGCTGGTCTGTACTAGGTGAATTGAGTGCAATCCGAATGAATGAAGTCAGACGTGTGAACTCATCTGACAACAACTTTCCCGCCGAGTAACATCATTGAGTGGGGAACGGAGACGAATGAGCTGACTCCAGAAAGGACCGCGACCTTGTTCAAGTAGTTCAACGGCTTTCATAGGTGGTTGGTTGCGAAGACAAGCGAAGAATGCATCAACTGCGAGTGATGACGAAAAGGTCTTGAGAACGGCAAGCTGTTGGGGTAATGACGGCAGTGTCCAAATGTTCAGTGAGTAATCGAAGAGTTGTTGTGTATGCGAGAAAAGTTGTAGGATGGCGGAATAATTCTGCAGCATTGGTCCATGCTCTTGCAGCAATCAAGTCTCGGGAAGAGATTGTCTGGGGCACGTGCTCCAGTTCAGCAGAGAGGCTGAAAATCACCCCTTTATCCTGCATCTGAGCCAGCTTTATGAACCGGATTAAATGAAAATTGGCAAGATTTTCCGAGCAACACGGCCGTTTATGGAGGGTAGAGTGCGAGAGCGTCTCGACCGAGAACGATGGCTCATTCAGATAATTAAGTCCCCCAAGCCGGCTGTAGCGAGAGAAAAGATAACTTGCAAGGTTGTTCAAATTCTTTCTCGGAGCAACAACGATCAATCCCCCCGAGCTTCCCATACCAGATTTTGCGAGCATATCACGTGATACAGGTGTCCTAGGGTCGTGCAAGAACGATTGCCTCGTTCGCACCATCAATTACATCAAGGTGCATGTACCGAGCAATGTGATGATTTGTAAGGTTATTCAAACACCCTGCGCAAGACGGCTGTCTTGGCGAGGAGAGCACAAGAGCATCTCGACTGAGAGCGATGGCCTCATTCAAATCATAATACCCCTCAGCTAGTCGTACTGATAGAGGAGATGATTTGTGAGGTTGTTGAGACATAAAACGCTGTGGATGTCCCGGTGGGAGGAGTAGAAGAACGTCGCGAGTGAGAATGATGGCCGCGTTCAGATCATCAATCCTCCCAAGCTGATGGTAGCGAGAGAAGAGATACCCTGCGAGGTTGTTCAGAGACGTTGGGCGATCCGTGTGTCCTGGTGGGCAAAGTAAGAGGGCGTCCCAACTCCCGGCCAAGGACAATGGCTTCGTCCAGATCATCAATCCCCCCAAGATTGTCGCGCCCAGCAATGAGATGAGTTGCAAGATTGCTTAAGGATGTTAGACGGTCCGGATCTCCTTGTGTGTGGAGAGGGCTTCTCGGTCAAGAACAATGGCCCTGTTCAGATCATCAATCCTCCCATGAAGTCTGTACCTGGAGCCAAGACACCCTGCAAGATTGTTCAAACCCGCCACGCGACCCGGATGTCCGGGTGGGCAGAGTGAGAGAGCATCTTGTCTAAGAACAATAGCCTCGTCTAGATTATTTAAACAACCTGCGCGCTCCGCATGTCCCGATGCATAGGGGAGAGAGCATCTCTGGAGACGACAATGGCCTCTTTCAGATCATCAATCCCTCCAAGTTGATGATACCTAAAGGAGAGATAATCCGCAAGGTTGGTCAAAACGTCGGGCGATGAGGGTGGCCTGGTGGTCGAAGTGAGAGAGCATCTCGACCCCCATGGTGGATCGATCGAGAAAAGAGATATCGTGTAAGTCTGTTCAAAGTCATCGAATGACACGGATGTTCCGATGGGCACAACAAGAGAGCTTCCCGGGCACAGACGATGGCCTCGTTCAAATCACCAATCCTCCCATGCTGCTGGAACAGAGAGAAGAGATGATTTGTAAGGTTATTCAGCAGCTTTGAGCGATGTGGATGCCCCTGCGGGAAGAACGAGAGAGCATCCCGAGAGAGAACCGACCCCTCCAAGTGGCCTGTCAATTACAATGATTATATTTGATTAGATGAACCAGATAAATTTATATCAACAAAAACTGTACCAAGATGGTTTGAAAGGTGAATAAAAGACGTTGAGTGGTGCGGATGTCCTGGTGGGCACAGTGAAAGTGCATCCCGGGCAAGAACGATGGCTCCGTTCACATCATCGGTCCCCCCAAGTCGCCTGTCATGGGACGGTTGGATAGGCTGATCAAAGGCATGGACGATGTAGATGTCCCGGTGGGCAAAGTGAGAGAGCATCCCAGGCGAGAACGATGGCCTTGGTCACATCGTCAACACCTCCAGGCTGCTCTAACTACGAGATCAGACAGAGAGCAAGGTTCGTCAAAGGTTTTAAGTGCTGCATATGGCCTGGTGGGCACAGCCAACCTCGGGACGGAACCATATAAGGATTTTCGTGTCATTCTTCGGACTCATTTCATTCGAATCGTTCAAGCAACGGTTGAGTAATTCGTGGTCTTCTTCGCATTGGGCGACAAACGTCTTGCAACTGTGTCTGTCAGACTTTGCTGAGGATAAATGTACAATCATTCACCTTGAGTCGATTCACGTTGAAGTACGGCTCCATCGCGTTTGTATACCTCTTGTCGGATACACTACAACAGATTATGGGCAGTTCATACACCGCCATCTTGAACCTGTCATGATTGTTGCGAAGCCACACAACTATGTCTGCATGGGTTGGGTCCCATTTACGGAGGCTCTCAGGCTTCTGGTGGCGCTCACCTTCTAACTTCTGTAGCCTGACACCAAAAGTGATGAAAGGACAGACTTAGAGGAAGCTGAATGTCTTACTGGCTCGTATCTTGGCCTCTTCAGAGGCCGATGAATCCCTCCGCGTGAATATTTGTGCAGCTATAGTCCGCGCTCAATTGGCACTGCATTACAGACATTGGTGACAAATGACAACTTACGAGTCCGTTATTTATTTCGTCTAGATCTTCCGGCCGAGGGGGGTTATCGATATCATTTTGCGTCTTCTTAGTGTCCAAGGACCGCTGACAAAATGACTGACGAATAGCTTGAGAAGGAATTGCAAGATGTGTACCCAGAGAAGCACTGGTAAGAGGATGGACCACACCAACCTGAACGCGAGATTGTCAAGAGACATTGACGTGAGGAGTGAGACAGCGGTCAGAAGCAGGGCGAGCAAAAATGGCTCTCTGATAGGTGTCAGCGTGCACGATATTTCGGGCAAGACAAGTACATACTGCATTCGAGGACAATTGATCCTTCGCATACCGGAGGGGGAGACGCTCAAGCATTACATCCCGGAGCAAAAAACTAAACGCCAACAAAGCTTGCGCCAGCACAAGAAAAACCAGCTGCCGATTGAGATAATATGATGTTTCCTGTACAACGCCATCACACGGACGGCCACGCACTGCTGTGTCACACATACCTCGACTTGTATGAACAAGCTCAGACACACGTTGTCATTCTCAGACCATACACGAGTGAGTTCGAGGAAGAGAAGCGACAATGAGCACACGAGTCAGTGACACAGATGGGCATCCATTGACGCGTCTCTGGATTCGCCAGCACAGCCCAAAGACGGCGATGGAGCAGGAGCAGGAGCAGGAGCAGGAATGACTAAGCTGGCAAGTCAGTGATAGCGGTCAATGATGGTGACACTACGCACGCATCAGGTATACCTTACGTGGTATGCGCTGACGAGCCACGCCAGCAGACGTAAGATGGTGTTGGCATCGTCTGCGAGGAGCCGAGGGAAAAGGTAGCAGAGTGGGGGTGTTGATGGTTCAAGACAGATCTGAGCGGCTCAAATGTTTGAGTCGCAGGCAACACGCCGGTCGAGCTCGGCGTCGTCCCAGCGTGCTCAACATGATCGTGACCACTGTCAGGTGTAATTATGTAATCAATGTGACCCCCCTAATGCGTGCGTGGACTGCCCGATTTGGGTTAAAACAGGGCATATTCTTAGTTTGGTGATGCCGACCATAACGTTACTCGACTGCTTTTGCAGATAGCGACTGACTTCTACGCCATGCCAATTGTCGCTTAGGCTCGGCTACATTCTATAGATAATTGTTACCCGACGGTTCTCACAAAAATTGTAGCACTCAGTTCGTAAACACATCAACCCGGGTTTGGCTGCACCTCAGTATCGACCAGCGACGCTCACGGCAGTATTTACGGTATTTTTGTATTTGGACGAGAAAAAATCTCCGGACGCCAGCGTGTGGTCAATTGTGAAGCCTGCCGACTCATTCTTACGAGTGTCAAAATTTCGGCGGGCCCGTTTGCAGTGAGAGGCAAGAATAGGCGCGATAAAACCCCTCCCCACTGGTGTGAGAGTCCAGAATAAGCGTTTGAGCCTTTTCCAACACTTGGAAATCAATCAGCGATGCGCATGCCGCGACTCGCGCAAGAAATGATGAATACACCGCCAACAAACTGCGAGAAACGAAGTGGACACTGTGGCTGATAAAATGCTCGTGCAAACACTGGGTAACGCGTAACGTGAAGAATATAATACAGAAAGACAACGTTTACAGGCTTCATACTGTCCAAACGGAGAAATGCTGGGGAAACGGGATGCCTGAACAGGGTGCACTTCGAAGAGGAATAAGCACACGTCGTATTACGTCGCCGTGATGCTCTTGTGTCGTGAAAAACCGCTGTCATCACTTTCTGGAGCAACCAGTCGAGTAACAGCGTCTCCGAACAGGTAGCGTAGTCTGTGCTCGCATTCCATGCATGCACGCTCGGCAGCTGCAAAATCTCTGCCGATTGATCTCTTCTTGTCCACCGCCTCGGTGTATTCCTTTATCATAGCTTCAATTAAAGGGTGTGGTTGGGTAGGCAGTGCTCGAGTAGTAGACATGGCCTGTGCACGAGTCAGAAAAAGAGTTTCGATTAACCTTGGCTTTCGTCCGAGGTAAACACGTTCCTCACATATAGATTCGGGTCCACGTATGAAAGTGCTGTAGTGTAGTGTGTGAGCGGTTTCCCAAGCATGCTTGATCTGAGGCAGGGTTTGAAGGACAAAGGACAAAACAAAATCCTAGTGGGAACTTGAATACTATATACTACTGAAAAACTGTCACGTAACGCTGTGACAACATCGTAACATCCCCTCTGGCAGGGGATTGTTCATTCTTACGTTTATATTTATCCCCGCTACGGAAAGTAGCCTAGGCCTAAACTGGACTAGCCTTCTCTCACTGTGGGCGAGAAGGGATGCGAGATACACTCATGCAGCATTTGTCACAAGGGGCATGTGTCGCCCATACTGGGCCAAAACCCTACGTCGTCGTCGTCGCGTAATGGAATAGATTTGCACGTCCAACTTTGCTCAAACTGTCATTTAATTTGTTCGTTCATACTGAGATGTCCTACAATGTGAAAAAGTTGTGCCAGTTGGGTCTGGTCCTGCGGTCTCAGGCAGTGGCTGGCAGCCAGGTTGTAGGCATAGATCATATTTCATAGGTAGAGTATGCTATCCACCACTGTGCCCAGGAGGCCGCCTGAGGCCGCCCACCCTCCTGGAGTCTGCCTGCTCCTGCATTGGTGGCAGAAAATTCGGGGTTTGGCCGATCTGGGAGTCTGGGTCTGGGAGCGATTCCGGGAGTGCTGACTCAGCGCAGTCTGCTTCAACTCTATTTGCGCGCTTACTCCCGCCCATCCCGCCCGCCCATTGGGCGCACCGGCATTCCAAATACTGTGTTCCTGAGCCCACTCCTTGCCCCGACGCCTCTCCTTGGTGGGATCTTTTCTGTCCTGCCTTGAAAAGGTCGCTGCTGAACCCAGTCAGTTCCTCCGAAGCTCTTATTGTCGTGTCCACTGATCATTTAACCCAGATGGAGGCTGAGATCACCCTTGGCTCACTGTTCACTGCCTTGCAACCGCATCCTCTCCTCCTTTCAATGTCAATTAACACACTTACCCGCTTCATTCGTTGGACAAGCTTTCTCAAGGATGATGTACTTCAACCACAGCCCAACACGGTTCCAATCGATGTCGCACCTTCTTTCCTACCTCCTACAGTCACGTCTTTCTTGCTGATTGTTTCGATTTATTTCCCAAGCTTGTTGATGAACTCTGGAATGTGATCAAGGACGTAGCCTGGGCCTTACCAACTGTCGATGAAGAGAAATCTGTTTGCGCTGATCTGTTTCGGCAGTTTGGGGCCCATAGGGGCATATGTATGTACTGTATGATTATAGCTGACTTCTTGCTAACCACCCGAAACCCTCTTCACACTTTATCCTCCGTTCAAGGCCATTTCCTGAAAGTTCTCGTTGGTGGGGACATGGCCGAAAAGGATTACATAATTGCTGTGACCGACCCCCCGCTCTTGTTTATCGACTCATCAATCGTACGCATTTCAACGGCCGCCCCATTGTCGGCTGTTTTGATGAATCTCGATACCGCTACGCTGTCCCAGCCGCTATAGCATCGTATGCTTCTGATGGCTCTGCGGTGAGCAGAGGCGTCACACACGGAACACCTTTTACAGCGGAGGTCCCCCTAGAATTAGGACGCGAGTGGGTAGTGCTATTTCGCCTCGTTTTGTCCAATACTGCTGGAGAGCGTCTCTTCTCTCGTCATCACGCCAGATTGTCAGCACCATCCCCGTCGTCACCAACTATCTCCTGGCTGGACCCCATCTTCGCCTTCAAGAGAAAGGATCCCTTGAGGTCGCCGGCCGGTCATGCCACAGGCGAGGTGGTGCGCTACCTCAAACCAGTCTTAGTAAGTCCTTTCGTGCGCATATATCCACCTTCCTCACCGGCACCCCCCCGATAGCTATTACGATGGACTGCCATGGTCAGTCGCCTCTCAGTGATGGTCCCTGATGAACTCCATAATTTTGCAGGCTCGCTCGCGTCGAAGGAAGTTCGTTTGAGTCGATAGGCATACATGCGCTTTCCTCTGGCAAACAAGCATATGGAGAGCGGAGACAGTGAAACGTACGGTCGGATGAGGTCGAGGCGAAGGGGTCCAGAAGCCATACGAAGGTATATGCGAGCGAACCTGACGAGCCGTCGTTCCCACCAACGTTGCACAGACCGCCTGACCAGATCGAGTCAAGGGTTGAAGAACCCGATACAAACGCCGTCCTATAGGAGAGGAAACCGTTCGCATGATTAATGGTGCAACAAGGGACGCATGCCGCGACTTGATACGAGGCGAAATACCATCGTTAGGTGATATAATTTCAGTCTATGTGGATCAATATTCAGCATTCGACATTCAATGGCAATATAATGCATGATTTCGGGTAGTGATGTAGCGAATTACAGTGCAATCAGGTCGAGTAAAGACATCTTTTCGGGCGACTCTCCCGGAATTGCTGCAATGTTTGCGAGGAAATCATAGATCAGGGACTGTTCCGTCGCAACCCTGTAAACGCGATTGGGAGTGAGAGGTTCCTCGTTGAAAGGTAATTCTCCCAGGGATAGGGAGCGAATCTCAATGATAAACTTTGAAAACATTAGTATTTGCACATCTACAGGTGATCGACTTACCCAAGCGAGGACCCAGGAAACCCTCGAGAGCCGGCTGAAGACATCATTCACACGATTAGATTTTTCGGGGACGACAGCAATCTGATATGCGGACTGTTCGTGAAAAAGGGTCTGACGCAAGAAGTCGTCGGTTGTAGGGTTTCCAAACCATTTAATGGATCTGCCATCAAACACATGCCAGATCCCGTAGCCATATTCGTCACTCCAAATTGTTTGACTTTCTGCGATGGCAAGTGGCCGGCACAGCAATGAATCGAACAGCCATAAAAAAAGTCCATCGCGGTCAATTTCTCGGACACGAAATAAAAGGAACTGGTCGATACAACGTCGGACCTGGTTTAAAAGAACATAGGCCAGATCGTGAAGCTTAATTAAGTAAGTTATGCGCTCGTGAATTGGACTGGAGCAACGTACTATAGGCATAGCAAGAAACCGGAA
>JBBPTF010000430.1:0-15968 GCA_038094015.1 Phylloporus cf. gajari
CTGTCACAGTGAAAATAAAAATTTTATTACACTCTCACATATTAGGACAGCCTAGGACAGCCTAGAGGCTTCTGTCCAGCTCTGTCACATTCTAGGGAATTCTAGAACAAGTCTGGAGATAGTCTGGAGGTCACTGTTCTATACTGGAGATATGCTGGTCCAAACTAGGGGTTATTGTCCAGATCCAGCCAGTTGGGAACATCCCTAGGAGGACTAGAGAAGCTATCCAACTGTCCAGTTCAATCCTAGTCTGGTCCAGTCTGGACAGACAGAGGCTGGTTTGCTGATGCTATAGTGGCCCATACGGGCCATACCATATAGGTGACTCCTCGTTGTGTGGTGGTGGGCATGCAGTGGGCAGACCATAGCGTCGAGCCCATGTTGTTGTCTCCGTCTTCGTCGTGCAACGGGCAAGGCAGGCCCTGACAGATAGTTAGTGTGGCTTGAGAGCGAGCATGTTGTATGGTCTGACCTTTTTCCCAAAGAGTGAAGGAATCCTGTGCAGGCAATTAGCATGCTTTGCAAGTGTAGAGCGAAGAGATTACCCACACCGACTCATTCGTCTGATTGTAGACGGAAATGTTGGATTCGGGACGTGATGACACAGACTGCACCTCAGGGATGAGTGGGGAAGGGCAACCACCGCTCTTGACGTCGCTATTCACGACCGTGGCGCCATCCTCTCTATGAGCGGTAAAAACGAGTGAGATTGACCAATAGCTGCACGGATATGGTGGAGTAGTAACGCCTGGTTAGGAACAACACTTTGTCATTGTCGTTTTGAGTGGAAATGCGTCTGGTGAGAGAAAAATCATTGGGCACTATAGTAACCCATGGAGTGAAATACAATGCAACCTAGCAAGTCGACATAGTATATGATATCAGCATATGGACAGAAAGGACTACATAATCACATATGTGCATAATTTTCACCGAGTCAGTCAAGCTGTACTGCAAGGATACATCCAGAATGAACCCTCTGCGTCAGAAGTCCTAATTGATACCCAAATGAGCCATCTACACCATTCGAGTACGATGACCAGACTCACTGTTAGTCCCTGAACATCGAGCTTTGTGAGAAAGAGCTGGCGGTGGGGGGGGAGGCTGCGAGAGGCCATAGTTGTTGAACAATGCATTGATAGACCCAATGTCAAGATCTTTGTTGTCGATAATTTGCTGTGACTGCTGAGCTTTGAAACGATGGAGTTGTGCGATCTTCTCATGCTCTCAGACAATACACTCCTCCAAGGCCTTTTCTGCATGGCACACATCACATCATGCACAAATAATCTTGAGCACCAAGTAAGCCTCCTGACTCTCTGAATCGTCGGAGGCTTCTGACTGCCAATTCCTCTCGGACCGTCAGCTATAAGAGTGGCTAACTGTGATTACTTACCTGAGTAGAATCTTCTGAGGTATAGTACGTCATATAGACCTCATCAAGAAATTCATTTTTCGACTTACCCACGAGCAGTTCGCTCATGAATAGATCTGGAGCCATCGCATCCTTGGTGAATGAGGATTATGTGCGAGGACCGGGCGTAGATTCTTGCCTTGGACTGAGAGGCATAACCGATGGAGGTATTACAAAGTAACTTAGGTTTGTTTGGTCTCACGATTACCAGTTCTCATGCTGATGGGCTTAACATTGAATTGATTTCATCTTCTTGACACTATGCCCTGCTGTCCCAGCTGCGGAAAGGGTGGCTTTGCAAACCATGAAGCCATTGCAAGACATATGAGTCAACCAAGGTCTGGTTGCTCTACTTGGTCTGACAATCTTATCTGTCTCCACGAAGATCTCTCACCTTCGCGCAATCAAGACGCTGACTTGATGGTCATCGACGAGCCCAGAAGCACACAACAATATGAGCCAGATGTCAGCTGGGGCGATATACCTGAGGACACTCGATACGACGACACTATGGCAGAAAGTTCCTTTACGACACACTATTTTCCAGGAGCCACAAGTATCTTCAATGGGGGTAAAACTTTTCTGGACAGATTTGATGTGGATGAATTCAGCTGTCACCAAAGGTCAAATATCTACTATCCCTTTGCTTTTCGAGGCGACTGGGAACTTGGCTCTTGGCTTCTCCGCTCTGGATTGAGCATGAATGCAATTGACACTCTTTTGTCTCTGGAAGTGGTCCGTGCTCATTTTTCTCACTTATCAGGTGGGTCCGCTTATACTAGTATCAGATGAGAGAGCTTCCTATCTTGTTTAGAACTGCAAGGGAGCTCTGGCAACGAGCCAAACTTTTACCAAGTGGTCCTCATTGGATGTCGTGTCAGATTGATATGTCTCATGCAACGAAGTGCCCGGTTTATCTGTACTGGCGTGATTCGTTAGAAATTCTTGAATACCTCTTCAACCACCCACTTTTCGCAGATGTGATGGAGTACGCACCATACTGGTTGTATAAGACGGCTGAGTGCCTGTGCCATGTCTATACGGAGTGGATGTCAGATAACGATGCATGGGAGATGCAGGTTAGTCGATTCCTTTGTTACAGCGACTGTTTACTGATTGTGAGTAGTCTCAGCTCCCTCCTGGTGCTACTTTACTCGGAACCATACTTTCATCGGACAAGACTAACATCTCAGTCTTAACTGACGATCGCGTTGCTCACCCCCTTCTGATTAGTCTTGCCAACATTAAGATGGCTACATGTCTTAAGCTTTCATCTCACTCCTTTCTACTCGCAGCCCTTCTCCCCATTCCAAAATTCATTCATAGGAAGAAGCGGATGAGAGGCATTCTGGAAGACTGGCTAATTCACAAATGTCTCAATATCGTTTTAGAGCCCTTGAAATGTGCTGCTACCATTGGTGTACACATAATGTAGTCACTTTTTGTCGATGTCAACGACTAGCCTGCTTGCATTTACGCTGACAGACACGACCACCCGACGTTCAGCCGAATTCGGGAATTGGTCGATGAGAACGATAAGGCCAATCGAGATGTTTGCTCGATGGGATCGACAGGGCCGACTTCGGAATGAGCATGAGGTTGGTCGATACCATCGCTGAGCCTTCATTAGGGTGGGTCGTACCCATCGATGTGGCCGAGTTTGAGTGAGTGCGAGGTCAGTTGATACCATCGATGGGCATTGGTTGGGGTGGGTTGTACCCATCGATGGGGCCGAGTTCGAGTGAATGCGAGGTCGGTTGATCCCATCAATGAGCCTTGGTTGGGGTGGTTCGTACCCATCGATAGGGCCGAGATTGAGCAAGTGTGAGGTCTGTCGATGTCATTGATGGGCTGTGATTGAGGTGGGTCATACCTATCGATGGGGCCAAGCCGGAGCTCGAGCTCGGTCGGTCGATGTCATCGATGGGCCGTGATTGGGGTGGGTCGTACCCATTGATGGGGCCAAGTTCGAGTGAGTGTGAGGTCTGTCGATGTCGTCGATGGGCCGTGATTGGGGTGGGTCATACCCATCGATAGGGCCAAGTTCGAGCGAATGCAAGGTCAGTCGATGCTGTCAATGGGCTGTGATTGGGTGGATCGTACCCATCAATAGGGCCGAGTTCGAGTGAATGCAAGGTTGGTCGATGCCGTTGATGGACCGTGATTGGGGTGGGTCGTACCCGTCGATGGGGCCGAGTTCAAGTGAATGCGAGGTTGGTCGATACCATCGATGGGCCGTGGTTGGGGTGGGTTGAACCCATCGATGGGGCCGAGTGCAAGTGAGTGCGAGATCGGTCGACACCGTCGATGGGCCGTGATTGGGGTGGGTCGTACCCATTGATAGGGCCGAGTTCAAGTGAGTGCAAGGTTAGTCGATACCATCGATGGGCCTTGGTTGTGTGGGTCGTACTCATCAATAGGGCTGAGATTGAACGAGTGCGAGGACTGTCGATGTCGTCGATGAGCCATGATTGAGGTGGGTCCTATCCATCGATGGGGTCGAGTGCGAGTAAGTGCGAGGTTGGTCGATGCTGTCGATGGGCCTTAGTTGGGGCGGATCGTACCCATCGACAGGGCTGAGTTCGAGTGAGTGCGAGGTCTGTCGATGTCATTGATGGACCATGATTGGGGTGGGCCGTACCCATCGATGGGGCCGAGTTCGTGTAAATGCGAGGTCTGTCGATGTCGTTGATGGACCTTGGTTGGGGCGGTGCGTACCCATCAACAGGGCCGAGTTTGAGGCAGTGCCAGGTCTGTCGATGTCATCGATGGGCTGTGATTGGGGTGGGCCGTACCCATCGATAGGGCCGAGAATTGGCAGCAGTTGGGGTCAGTCTTATTCATTGGTATAACCAGGTACTGAAACAACTGACAACATTAGTGGACTGAGATAAGATACTTGAAATTACTCGCCTAATTCGAACACTATGTAGTTGCAGCGTCGAGCATTGGTCATCAATGCGGCTGAGCTTAGGGCAGGTTCGGATTATCATGTTTCACTCGGCCACAGCCATTAACTGCGGATTCATGCACTGCATTTTGGACTGTCTCCTTCCCAATACCATTCACCGACCTTTACTTCGTGTATTAGAAATCCATGTCATCACCAACCTACAGTTCCTTTATCCCCACTGATTGGACGCTCCATCAAAATGATCAGCTGAGCCTCTATATGGTCTCAGTATTCCGACAGAAGCTCGGTCTTGAACCCGAACATCCCAAATTGCCAAGGTTTCCTTTGGAAGTTATCTGTGAAGCTGACAGGTTGGTAGACATTTTGATTAGAGCATACAAGAACAAATGTATGTGAACATACTTTCTGGAAGTTATCTTAAAATTCTCATGCCTTTCTGTAGTGCGAATCAGGGAGATTGACATCATATGCTTAGGAGAGAAAGCGAGAAATGTAGAGAGCCACCCACTCCAACCAGAGGAGTCCGAGGCATTGGGAGAAAATGGTCTCGCCGCGCTTAAGCCACTGTCTGAACTTCGGGTACCAGCTGTTATCACAGATCGTGAAGGCTATGTCATGGTTTGGTATCTTCCGAGGGCCCTGAGCGAGCCAAATCAGGTGTGGCCGAATCCACCTCTTCTTCAATATTTTGTGATACCCTATGCAGCATCAGCTTTGGGATAATGTTGAAATACTCAAGGGGCCCCTTGAGAGAAGCATTCAGACCAAAGACACAGCGAATTGGCGATCCGCTCGGCCTTTCTTCCGAAAAGAAGCAAGTAAACTTGGGGCTGTCAACCTTTCGCCTGCATGGTATCAGCAGGGTTGTGATGTTAGCACTCTCTCAATGTTATGTGACTGAAAGACCTAATTTGTTTTCAGGTGTACAAGCACGACCCCGAGGTGTCTTCCTTGCTCAAGGAGGCCAAGCTCAGTAACGGAGGCCGAGAATGGGTCCAAAGCATTCGGTATATTTGGGGGCTGATAGGAGGTGCCCTGGTGATCATCCATCCAGATATGTACAAGAAAGCAAGACAGGCTATGGTCAACCTTGGAATGTGGGCAGACTCTCATGGGAACCAGGAGATGCAGGACCTTTTGGCAATCTGGCCAAATGTGTACAACGTTGCTTCACTGATGGTTAATCGCACAAGCCCAATTTATCTGGACCTTAATGGCTGACCTCAATCTCTTGATATGCTCTTGACATTTGGAGACTACAATGACCTCGATATGGTCCTTCCGACCCTCGGTCTAAGGCTGCGATATGAGCCTGGTGCAATAGTTGCACTCTCTGGACATTTATTGGAACATGGTGTTGGTGAGGCGAATGGTGACAGGGGGGTGGTATCATTTTATATGAGAGATAATGTTCATGAGAGGATGGAAATTAGTCGCCCTAACCATGTCAGGTATTCTGACATAGGTCGGGTGGGGATCTAGAGAAGAATCCCGAGGAAATATTTATTTTTGAAAATCTCTTCCAGGCCTCTTACCGAAGTCCGAAGTGTGACCGAGTCAGTTTTAAAACCTCCGAGGTTGGTTAACTGTCAGAAAATACATTTGGATCAGTACTTTCTCAACAACACTGTGCTCTTTAAATGATGGATACAACACATTCTGAATATGACATACAACATATACTACTCAATCTCATCTGCCAAGACATCAAGTGTAGCATAAATCTCCCACACCTTCTGCCCTTCATGCAACATTTCATTGACTTCTTGGATGTTACGCTCCAGGGCCGAAAGTAATTTGTACCTCTTCAAAGTAAGCTCGGCAACATGCGAGTCAGTCAGAGGATGCCCGCCATGAGGCCATTTGTTCTTACACGGCATCAGACAATAATGAATCCATTATTGAGGGGCTTCACGTACCTGAAAGTAGGAGGCCACAGTGTCCTTCAACTCTAAAAGCTCATCCACAACTGGCTGGGGGTATCCAAACCGAGGAATATGATTGGCCCACCAAGGATGTGGCATGCTGAAGGTTACAGGATTCCGAGGCCGGCTCCATCCCGGAACATACTTCGGAATGTCCTCGAAGAGCTTGAAGCTGTTTTCGGGAATCTTCTGGAGAGTTTGCAAGACCTAGCGTGGGTTATCCCCTTCATTATAAAATGCGCAGAGACCTTGCGGGGTCACCTGAGGAGGGCGAGCTCTCTGGGTAACGATCACCATGCAGTGAGAGTACATATTCTGAGACAGATAAATTGAAAGAGAGACTTGGAATAACGAGGCACTCACGATCTCAGACCATATATGTTTGTGCCAGCCGACGGGCCAACAGTCCACTGAGGTGTTGCGAAGGAAGAAAGCAGCTGCTTCAATTCGACAGGCGAAGTAGTACAAAAACATTTGAAGTTCAGCGAGGAGGAAGTGTGGCTGGGCGATGATGTTGTAGACAGGAAACTCATAAGGATTTGGCCCCCTGACAGGCATGATCGTCGCAATGGTTGTGGGTGTCGGCAAGATGAGTTTTGAAACTCCACCTCAGAGACAGAAATGCCACACCTAATTGTTTACAAATTTGGACAAGGCGTCACCAAGCGCAGGCTAACTACTCGGGAAACGTTTCACTTCTCGGACAGGTTCGGCGCCTTTCATCTCCTCCCTACACTGCTCTTGGAGCTTCGCATACGTCCTCGCCTGATGTTGAGCGTAGCAAGCATGACCAGTGAGACCCCTGGATTCACTATCACTCGCTTTTGTGCTCCACTCCTCGGCACAATGAGAAAAAAAATTGAAGGTCCATTGAAACTCGGCCTTCAACAGCTCTAGCTCTTCGGACCAATGATCTCTCATGGCCTTAGCTCGGAGCCAATGTACTCAGTAAACTGTCATCAATGATTAACGTACATCAGCAAATTTAGATTGTTATGTAGAGCCCTAGACAGGTAATCACAGGGTTCACAATACTACAGCAAGGTCCCCTATTGTACAGCTGAGCTACAGGTATGGTACAGCGCCACAGACTGTACCGCTGATTGGTCAGCACATACAGTTCGTACAGGATTGGGTGGCTGTGCAGGCGCATACAGTGCATACAGACATGGCAGAGAATCCAGGTTAGGTAGTACTTTTTTTTTCCCCCTTCCAACCCACATGCTGTCATACCATGAAAATAAATCATATTTCGTAAACTAAGTGTACTACTACAAGCACACCGCCCAATTTACTCCCGTCGCGTGACTCGCATCCACTCGTCGTAATGCATTTGTTGGGTGAAGTACCACACCCCTCTTCCCCCTCGTCACAGCGTCATCGTCGTGTTGCAGTTGTTGTGGTTTTTTTTGCCATGGCACCATTGCCGCACTTCCTCATTGTTGCACACGTTCTGCCGCACCGTCCTCGTTGCGTCATGGTTGTCGTGGCGCCTTCGTCATGCCATCCTTGTCGCATTGTGGCCATTGCGACCTCCTTGTCGCGTACCCCTCGTCATGACCCTTCTGTTGTGTGCATGCTATTGCAGCGGTCGTGATTGTCGCATTGGTTGCGGTTGTCATGTCCACCCGGTAGCACGCATGCTGTTGCGTAGTGGTAGTCGTGTCCTCCCGGTAGTAACGCATCGGTAGCATCGTCATCGAGTTGTCAATGGCACCGGGCCATCGACGACACTGCGTCGTCGTTGTCGCTATTGGTTTGGGGGCTGGGCTCCAGGCGTGCGGTATGGCATCGATGATGCCATGCCGCTGTTTGTCGTCATCTCCTGGCGCGTGGTTGCGCATGTGACGTCGTCGTTGTGGTGTTGTAGATGGCACTGGGCCATCGACGACATCGTGTCGTCGTCGTTTGGACACCCACGTCGTACGCCTGTCCTGTCGTGTTGCCCTCGTCGTGTCACAGCCGTCGTGTTGTCCTCGTCACACCGTCTTTGTCACGTCGTGGTCATCGCGACCTCCCGTCATACGTGCGTCCTGTTGTGGTCGTTGGTGGGCCCTCCAGACGACGGCGGTGTGGATGTGGGTGCGGTCACGTACGTCGTGCACATGTCGTCGGCCTCCTAGGTGGCAGTGCAGGTGCAGGTGTGGTTGAGCATGTCGTCGTGACCTTGTTGTCACCATTGCCGTGTCGCCGCCGTGTCACTGAGGGTGGTGACTCGACAACGACGTTTCGTTGTTGTTGTCGCCGTTGTGCACCCATCGTTGTCGATGGTGTGCGTTTCAGATGGTGGTGTGGGCGTGGGTGCGGTTGTGCACCTCATCGCCGTGTTGCCGCCTTGTCGCCGATGGTGGCGGTTCGACAACGACATTGCGTCGTTGTCGTTGCCGTTGTGCACCCGTCATCGTCGTGGCGTCGTTGATGGTGGACCATCGATGACGTTGCGTCGTTGTTGGTGTGCCCCCCAGGTGGTGATGTGGGTGTGGGTGGCACTGGGTGCAGTCACACACCTCGTTGCCATGTCACTGATGGTGGCGCCTTGGCATGCCTTCCAAACGGCAGGGAGGTGGGCTCGTTGTGAGCCGTTAGTGGGCTGGGGAGGTGTGAGACGTGGTGACGTCAAACGAACCGTCGCGCTCATCGACGGTTTGAGAGGTGGTGGTGGTAGTGGGCAGGCCTGTCGGGGCGGTGTGATGGGGAGGTGCGAGTGGCAGGTGGCGGCGTCGAACGAACCGTGCTCATCGACGATCCAAGAGAGGTGAAGATGGCTGGTGGACCGGTCGAACAAGCCGTTGGGCTTGTTGACAGCGTAAGGGAGGGTTGGTGGTGGTGTTGAACGAGTTGCGAGGTGGTGGGCGGACCTGTCAAACAAGCCATTGGGCTTGAGGATGGCATAAGGGAGGGTGGTAGTGGTGTCGGATGAGCCGTGACATCGTGTCCGCGGACGGTATGAGAGAGGGCAGGCGGTGTCACCAGCACGCGCAGAGTCGGCAGTTGGTGTTGTCGTTGTCGCATAGGACAAGCGGTAGGTGGCGTGTGACGTGGGTGACAATGTCATGTGACATTGTTCGAAAAAAACTCTAAGTCCCGGGGGACTAGGAAACACTAGGCTAGTGTTTCCTAATACTCCGGGACTCCGAGTTTTGTAGATAATTTGTACATGCCTGTACAGCGCTGTGACAGCCGGCTAACTGTGACGGTGTGTCGCTACGGTGCTGTAACCGGTTACTATAGGTGCTGTAAATTACTGTAACATGCTGTCACACTGCTGTAACAGTGTGACAGCTGTTCCTAAATCAGTGATTTGCTGATGTATTCCACTTGGCGTTCATTGAATCGTTCAGTTATAACTCACATTCCTGCATAAAATCATTTGCTTCCATATCTCTTGGAATATCCATCAACCATAGCCAAGGAAGGTGTTCGTGCCAAAGTCCCCGAGCTGTTGGATCGGTGGCTACCGTGGTAGCCTGCAAGTCTTCATTTTTGAGTACTTGATATCTATCCAGAATCGATTGATCTGCTCTGAGTGTTACCAAGGCCTGTCTGCATTGTCTGTAAATTGCAGAATAAAGTTTGAGTTCATGATCAACAGAGGTTACTCGACCCCAAGCTCTCGTAGCTTTTCGCTGGTTTGATGCCTGGCGAACCTTGGTGCGAAAGAGAACTGCTTTGTCTGCAATGCATATCCTGATTTCATGGAGGGCATCATTTGCCTGCCCTACCCGCAATTTTATCTCTTGTCACATCAAGTACTCCAAACCAAGGTGTTTGCATTCCATCGCTCCGAGGTATGACGGTAGGGGTAATCAAGCTTGGTTGGGACGTTCGTTGTTCAGCTTCGCCAGAAGCTCTTCATCAGCATCATCATAGTCCGATGTTGCGTCCTCATCATGAAATACTGTTTCCCAATTTCCATCTGCGTCAGTTTGAAAGCTTGGTCCAAGATAAGCCCCGGATGCTTTGAGAAAAGAGCTTATAAGGCTGCCGAGTTGCTCGGTCTTTCGAGCAATTCCAAGATGCTGGCGCTCAGTTGCTTGGCTTCCCACTCTCTTTATTTCCCTGCCGAGCTCCATTTGAGCCTGCTCTAGCTGTATCCCCTTCGCTAGCCATGAGGAGGATCTGGAGGGGTTCCTATCATTGTCCTCCGAATGCTGAAGCATTTGTAACTCCATCGCATTTATGCTCGGTGCTTGACTAGGGTGAGTCACCAATTCTGGCTGTGACTACAGTCAACATACCCCTCGGGAGCTTCAAGTCGAAAATATCCATGGCCGAAGGGTCCAATATTCTCTTTTTCAAGGCATTGTCTTCTTCCTTTAGCCATTTTGAGTGCTGTGTTTGGGAGGCCATGCGATCGAGATCATTGAAAGTGATAATTGCCGAGGCCGAAGAATGCTTGGCTAAGTCATATTTTTTCTGTAGAGACTTCGCTTTCAAGTAATGATTCAGCAAGAGCAAACATGGTCTTGAAGTTTCTAAGAATTGTTCCACTCACCCATTCGAATCATCTTCATAAAATTTGAATCATTTATTTGGAAATCCAAGAACTCTTGTCGATGTGGGGACGACATTCCTCTTGCCATCACCGAGGAAATATTAAGGTTTGACCACAAAGTTTCGATAATCTCTCCATCTATCCAACCAGATTTCGGAATAAAAAGTAGGGCATAGCGAGCGAAGCATTCCTGCTTGTGTCCGTGAACATGCCATATCCTGATTCCGGCGACTATTTCCAACGAATTTTTCAAAGCCAAGTGAGGGTTGCTCCGAACTTGGTGTCGGAAATTTTTCATGTACGAGCAATTGACGTCGTAGAAGTGCACTACACAGGAGATATCTTTCATGTTATAGTTCAGAGCCCTTGTGAACGAATAGTCCATGTTCAGCTGCCTTCGGAATTGATGTCATTGAGTGGAAGTTGACAAGGTAATCGAATCACTCACTTCTCTCCACGTTGAAAGTTAACCATGGTGTCTGGAAAAATGCAGCCATGCCAAGCACAAGCTGTCGCTCCGATCCCTATGGATTCTAGGTTCCCTCAGCTAGTATCGGCTTGATTCACAGCTCGGTGATTATTGCAAGTAGATTGCTGTACTAAGATTGATTAATGGTGAGATTATTGAATGTAAACTGACGCACCTCTAGCTTATGAGGAGTCTCTTTCAAATACTCCCGGTACTTGGTATTCTGAACAAAATAACTGAGACCATCCATCAGCCATACCTGATCCTCGGGCTTTCTTTCCTTTAAATGTTTGGCTTTGAAATTACCATCCATGATGAATGTTCTAGTAAATCTCCAGCTGATATATATTCTGATCAGCAATTCGGACCCTGCTCCTGTATGGCCGGACCTACTCCGAAACATCGAATTCCTCAAGATCCACATTGAGGCCCGGTTGAGGGCATGCTGGACAAAATAAAGCGAGGTCTCCATTCTTCGGTTTGGTCTTACCATGACCAAAGCTGTTCCATTTGAGGAGCTTCAGCAGTCTCCATTGCCGAGACGCTCAGAGCAATTCTCTATAACGGTCCTTCGGATGCGGTCAGCTTCACCTATCACTGACACCTCAACACTTACAGGTACCATGTTCGGAAATACATTTGAAGTGATTCTCCGTATTTTCGTGAAATAATTCATTGCCGAAGTTCCGCATTCCAGATTATCTCGGATGAAATCGTCCATGAGAGCGAACGTAAACGCTGTACGCGGGCTCTGCATGGTGGCAGGAAACAAGCCATGCCAAAGGAGCTGAAGATGCGATGGCTCGGCATTCGGGCATCCACAAAAATCCACATCTGCGAAATGAACCCCTGAGACATCCACCACAGTGACATACTTTCCTGTTTTTGGTGGATGAAGTCTGTGTGGAACCCATTCGTCATCCACGTCCACCCACTCCTCCTCGTCCATTGGGACCAAAGCTTTGTGAGCTCAGCTCTCGGCAGGGCAGGGTTGTCCAAAGTGGCCGAGCTGTATTCGGCATCTGGCCTGGAGAAGATTAAAAATATATTTGATTCAATTACAATTGTTATTTACCCAATGAAGAGAGCTTTCCTCAAAAAATGATCCTGTCCACTGTTCGACTCGGTGAAACGGATGCCGAAGATGCTGGCTTCGGAGGCAGGATGTGCAAAAGATTGGACGAGCAAAGCAATCCTGACATCTGTATGATCGTTCACCTCCACACAAGCAAATGCGAGGATCAGGTGGTCCCTCCATATCCAACAGGGTGGAAAGGTATGTTTTGGCATGAGGTATCCATTCTCGGAGATAGTCATTGCAAGTCTGGATTCATAATACAATCTTTGAGAGTATTTTAGGTGTATAAAGTGATACTGACCTTTGTTTGTGACCACCTGAGGGGCTTTATGCCTGCATTGTCCATCTCATGAGTCTCCTGGCAAGGGACTGAGTGTTTCTTGCTCAATATTATAGAGGGGGACAAAGTCATCATAGGGGATCTCATTGGTGTTTTTGCAGTATGACTGGGAGTGTCCAGATGTCGTACTGGCACCAAGATCTTTTTCAACCCCCTTGTTGTCCTCTTGGTGGCTGTAGTTACATGATTGACCATGCTATTGTTGATCTTCCGTCTTTTTGCACTCTTTGCCATTGCAGAAGGTGACCAAGGGCTCAATACTTGATGCTGATGCATTTGGAACCATGCAGTGTCAACGAGGCACTCACCATATTGATCATAGTCTGACATTGGTTACAAGCTCGGCAATGTGGGTTGGAGTTTGGAAATAAGGGATCAAATGTGGCCTTGGCCCAAAAATATCCAAATACAGAATGATGAGTACAATTAAAGTATAAGCGATGCCAAAAATGGCAACTTGTTCTCCATTCAACCCCTGGGTCCACAGGAACCGGATCCTGCTTCAGAGCCGTGTCGAGCTGTGCTATTCGGTTGCCTGCAGCCATTCCGCGTGCAACAACCTCCCAACCTCCCACGACGCTCGCAGTTCCCTCCAATGGCTGAAATCACAATTTCCGAAGCCGAGCCTGCTTTCAACTATCCTCCCACTGAAATGGAGGATGAACAGAACCTTTGGAACTTCATCGGTTTTGATCAGGATGAAGACCCTGACAGAGATGCTGCCAAACAAGAGGGCGGTGGCGATGTCAACTTCGCCAATGGTAAAGACCATTCCGAAGAGGATGAGCACACTGAGCTCGCAGCGTTGGGTGTGGAGGAGGCGCTTTGCATCCTTCAGACAAGATGGCCCGAATGGAAAAGTGCCCGAGCGGGTCGTGAAAGGCAGAAGGTTTGGGAAGCCATTATGCAGGAGGTAAAGGCCCTGCCTTCGCAATCAAGCTTGTCTCCAGAAGAGTGGAAGTTCAATCAGGAGGTTGGCATTCTGTGTGGTTTGGATTTGACGAGAACTCACCTACAAGTTTTAGACATACTTGGGCTGGATGCAAGCACATGGTCGGAAGACAAGCCATCGCAAGGAGTTCAAGCTCGGGGGAAAATGGACCGCGAGGACTGTTATAGCCGACCTTCGCAAGGCTGAGGTGATTGCTTTCATAAAGCAAAGACACAACCTATCAGATGAAGGAAAGATGGTCATTCAACATTACCAGCCTGGTCTGACGGAGTTTATCGAAGAGATGGTGGACGAGGATGAGATGGAGAGAGCCACAGAAACAGCTCAGGAATGGAACACAAAAGGCTCTCCATCCGAGGTGCAGACAAAGTGAGTCATATGTTCTTCATTATAATCATGAAGCGAACCAAATCATTAGGTTCACGACCCGAGGTGCCAAAGTATTCATGAAGAAGTTCACCGAAGAAATGTGGAGAAAGGGTGGAATGAGATTGGTGATATTCGCCGGCTGGAAGGACACCAGGAATACTATGTTCTCGCAAGTGTAAGCCATTCACTGAGTAACAATGTTGTTCTCAATTTACATCAGATATGACTTCAATGACTCCATTGGAAATGGTCACAAGTACAAGAAGGCCAATGAAATGCTTAATGAGCTCGATCGCTTTTACCACAAATGCTTCAATCCAGAGGAGGTTCCTGGGGATCAGGAGGAAACAGCAAAGGCAGTGGACAAGCCTCAACAATGCTTGAAGATCACCCATGAAGATGCTGTGAAATTGGTGACATTGGACGATGGCACAGTCTGGATGCCTGAGAAGGGAGATCGGAAGATATATGAGCTTCAGGCAATTGTGAGGGGGTTCCTTACTTCACATTACCATAAGAGCAAACCCTTTTCTTCCCTTTTCTTCCATGACATATTTCTCACTGCTACGACTAGGTAAAGCCAGTGGGAATTCAAAGTGCTCAGCTCCATTCAAGAAGCTTGAAGAATACAAGGACGAATTATTTTCGGTCGACGCCATTCCACAAGACTTCACATTCCCTGGTGATCCGAGCCATATGAAGAGGAAGAATGTCAACGCATTCATCGACCATGTCCGAGGTAGACAGAATTTGCATGGAACACGGGGATTCAAGTTTGTGAAATACATAGATAGTCATGGTAACCTCTGTGATGTGGTCACTAACCCTGATAAGGGTAGGATGGTAGTGAAGCAGACAAGTCGAGTGAGAGTGAGATCCTGAGGACCGCCTGAAGCTGGAGAAGGTAGCAAACAAGTCGCTGTGAGCCGCCACCTGATGCCAGACAAAGCTCCCGAAGACATTGAGGATGAGATCGAGGCCGAACTCAAAAAAGTAGATGAAGAAAATTCGGAGGAAGATTCGGGTGCCCAATCGGAGGCGCGGGGGAAGCCTGAGCCGAAGGGGAAGGGGAAGGCGAAAGAAGCTCCGCAGATTGGACTGCCCATATTTTCAACATTTCAATCTGGAACTCCAGCGCCCAATAGGGTGAAGAAAAGGGCCGAGCTCAAGGAAAAGCGGAGAGCAGCAATCGAGAGAGGTACGCCATGGAAAAGCTGGGTTGGTATGTCAATTAACACCTGAAATTGTAGTGAATGCTCATGATCGAGGAGGCGAGCAACTCACAGAAACAGAGAAGGCATGGAGGGAGCTCCCGGCTGAATATACTTTGGACAGTAGCCCCAAACCTCGGACCGAGTCGTCCGCCAAAGGTACTCGGATGATTGCAAGTGTTGGTAATGTCTGACCTTTGCTACAGTTCCATCATCCACAAATATCAAGAAGCCACTCAAACCTGCACTGAAGTCCCCATATATAGGAGATACACCTCATGCCATCATTCCTCAGTTGCTACAGACGTCGTCCTCTACCGAGGTCCAAGGAGCCAAAATGACTTTGGAGCATTTGCAGCAGCACCAAACCAAAGAGAAGGTGCCTGCTCAGACCAGATCCTCCTCCCAACCTTCGAGGCAGTCGGCCACCATCCGGCCTGATGAAGCCATCACTACCGAAGCTAGAAATGAAGTGCCGAACGTCTCTGAGGCCCGCTCGAAGGTTCAGCAGAGGGAGCTTGGAAAGAATGATGAAAGACCAAGGAGATCTGACCGAGCTCGACGTCCCCCTTCGGGGCACAAAGACTATGTCTCCCCAGTAAAGCCGAGAAAACATCAAGGATTGCTTCAAGAGCAGCAAAATGGGAAGAAGCCAAGGTCGAAAAGATAGTTCTTTTTTTTTTCTGATTTTTACCACACTTCCCACTTCGAATTGCATAATCATAATGTTACATTGCATACTTACATACTGAGAAGGGCAATATAAAAATGATACAAATGTTCATGCTCTGTCCAATTACT
>JBBPTF010000431.1:0-15927 GCA_038094015.1 Phylloporus cf. gajari
CCTCCGGGGTAGGACGTCCTTCTGATGAAAGTTGATGCGACAGTATTTGCTCATGGAAAACTTTTTTTCCTCGTTCAAGACGTCTTTCTTTATCCTTGTCTTACGTCCAATAGGGGATCCCTTTGCTAGATGGGGATCCCCTCTCATATGTCTATATCTTTCCTCTGCTTCTCTGCTCCTCGCCCCATTTCCAGGGTTATTGTCCCATGTGATAGCAAAGTAAGTGTGCGCTATGCACGGCATGACCATTTGCGCGGCAGTTGTTCTTCCCTGATGCAGTTGGATGTAGTCGCCGTGTATCGCACATACAACGCATTACGACACGCCGAGGCAAGACGAGTGCGGCACAATCGATGTCACGTTGCCACCAGTGGAGCGCGAACCGTAACGTCGCACCAATCCGGATCTTGGGTGCCTCTGTGGTGGCCAATGGTCGGTAATATCCCTCAAATTACATCCCCTTTAGTTCTGCTCAAGGTGGCACCGTGCCAAATTTCGCTTCGTTTATTCACAGAACGACCGGCGGGCTCTCCTCCATGCCATGTCCTCTGAACACGAGGCAGGACAGCAAGTGGTTTGGCTGTGTCTCATCATATCGCTTTCTGCTTGCGATACGAGGTCGACAGAGTGGGGAGGCGCTTTTGGACTATCTCATTTAACCTGAAATAGAAACGGCCCCAATGTCTTCCCCTTTACATCCATCTGACTCGCGCAGTTCATTTCCTAGGGTTGCGGGATCCCATTCATCTTGTTGGTTCTGGGGATAACATGACCCCCTTGCCTGTCCACTTGCCTGTCGGACAAGGTGAAAACCGATTGGTGCTACAAAGTCCTGGTTACCCCAGTTGGCTATTTTTTGTCAGGCACGCCACGGTCCACGAGCCAATTGGGTCCGCTGTCGTCTTTGACAGCCCCATGACCATCATTCCTCGAATCGTTGCACTCTTTTCCCTCCCGTT
The DNA here is from genome assembly GCA_038094015.1 of Phylloporus cf. gajari. Classification (NCBI taxonomy): domain Eukaryota; kingdom Fungi; phylum Basidiomycota; class Agaricomycetes; order Boletales; family Boletaceae; genus Phylloporus; species Phylloporus cf. gajari. Next base: position 960 of record JBBPTF010000431.1, read on the forward strand.
CGGCGTGTGACATAATGGTCGGAGGCCGTGGCAGAGATGGGGTTTATCAACCTAGGTAACATTCCATAATACAATGTACAACCAAAGAATGAGCAGAACTATCTATACCCCGCCGTGTACGTTCTTCGCATGAGCACGCATATAATCTGCGCGAGAGAACGTCTTGTCGCACCCGGTGCATGGGACCCTGAGGGGTATATGGGTCCTCATGTGGCGAAGGAAACCACCTTTACGACGCTCCAGACCACAGAAGACTCCGTTTGCTTCCAGCCAGCAACAGGTCAGCCTGCGTCTATCAGGCCCTCGAATGTCGTGCGCATCGCGTAGATGAAGCCACAACTTGTCGAAATCGTCAAAAGTCTGTGGGCAAAAAAGCCATCGGCACTGATACTCGTCATTTGGCGTAGTAGCCCTACGAAACTCCATCAGATCCCAAGAGAAGGGAAGAAAGCGATGAGCGTACTCGGTAGTGGGTTGACCCGCAGATGCTTGGCTTTCCGTTGGCAGTGGATCTTGTTGCTGCTACGACTTGTGAGCTGGAATCACAAGAAATAAGCAAAATGTCGGAATACCTCTGTGGCCCAGTTGGAATTGTACCCCCCATAGCCAGGCATAGCGGCTGGAAGCATCAGCGGAGGGTCCCACCTACGTCAAATCAGTAATGCTCGAAGCTCATTGGCAGAATGCATCCTCACGAGGGGGGATATGCCTCGGCCTGAGTGTGAAAGCTGGCATGTTGCGAACCCGGGTCGAACGCCATGGTGGAGGTGATAAAGAACAGAGCGGCGGGCTCGTCTGTGTCTTTTTGTAGTGACCCTTCCAATATTCCATTGGCGGGGTACACATGTACTTGGAAGGCCTGGCAGGTCACTGCCTTCCGCGCCGTACCAACAACAGAACTGACAAACAGCGGAGCACAAGGTAACGCGACCGAGATCTTTGTCCTTTGCGTGCTTTTCGTATTGGATGCGGGCCGATCTCCAACCGCAAGCCTCCTCTCCAAAGAGAATAAACCTGTCCTCGTGCGAACAGATGGGCAGGCTCCCGATCAGAAGGGCGAGCGGATCTATGCGCCTGATCGGCCGGGAAAAGGTTTCGTCGGAGCTGGACATTGGGGTGACACAGAACATAGCCCCGGCGTCTGTCCAGCGCGCCAACTTTGTCGAGACTGGAGAATAAGATTGGATATATTCCCAGGCAAGCTGCTTGTCCAATCACCTGCACGATATTATTCGTGAGAATCCCATCACGATTCAGATGACCCTCTAATTCTGCTTGTCCGCCCAGAACGGGACACAACACATGAAATCAGCGCTCCGCAACTTTCGGATGAACAAAAACAATTGTGCTTCACAAACAACTGTGAGTGTTAAATCCATGCAGATTCCGTGAGGGGGGTATTATTACCTTCACTCTTCTTCTCTGATGCACCATTCGTCCTATAGATGATATATAGCGTGTTGCAATACATCGTTCAAGCAATAACGCGGGATGACTGGAAGCACGCACTTTGAGCTTGCACCCGATCCTTCCAACACGATAGGAGCGGCCAGAACTTCAATAGAGGTCTTAGCAAGGGGTCTCTCAGCAGCATATCCGAACCTCGATTTCCGTCCCGAATGGACTAATCTGCTTATAGACATCCAATCGATCAGCTGTCCACGAAAGAATGTTCGGAAGAGGATTCCATAAGATCAGAGCAAAACTGAGGGACTATGCGAAACGAACATCAATAACCGGCCAAACGAAGGTTCTGAGTTTCAGAATTTGGTTTCAGGCTGTTATGAACAGACGATGCGTCATCGAGTACCTTAACAAAGCTTCAGTGCGTGCAAACGGCCTCGAGTCTATGCTGCATAGAGTCAGCAGACACGTCGACGAACAGGATGGGCCAAAGAAGTTGTGGCATACAGCGACACCACGGTTTGTGGAGCGGATCATCCGCGAAGCATCAGCAACTGCGTCGGATGTTTTGAATTTCAGCACCAGCTGCCAATCATCGCCGTCAGAAAAGTCCAATCACGCTGATCAACCTATTCCTAGACCATACATGCATTTGGCAACCCAATCAACTTCTTTGTTTCAAGTTTCGACTCGCATGCAAGAGGCGTCTCGATATTGTCGAATGTGTGGTCAAACTCTCAGCCACCTAGACAGTAGCCTTGCCGACTCGTAACGGGGGAAATGATAACAGTGCAGAAGGTGCCGTTTGTGCAAGAACATGAGGTGAGTCGCTGACCTCAAGACGATCCACCTCCAAGCTAATGGTTGAAACATGCCAATGTGGGTGGAATTGGTACTGGTGGAATCCATCTACAACTTGGCGACGGACAGCCTTCATACTCAAGGCAGCCTCATGTTCACACCTGAACTCTATTCATTTACCCCGAAGACGCCCAAACAGCGCATGAACCAGGCGGTCTTCACCCCTACTCGACGACATTCACTATTGAGGGCTTGGCCGAGATCGTCATGAAGTTCAAGCCAAACACAGATGATAATGCTATTGCGTGAGTAATCTCACCGATTCTATTGCCCGTTTGCCGAGGAACCTCTGTTGCAAGTAGCACGAGTTCGACTGAATCTGGGAAGACCAACGTACGTGAACTGTACACGACAGGAGGTAACTCAGTTGTATCAACAACAATCAATACACTCATACGGAACAATACGACCCGAAATACGACCCCACATACACTGTTCCGCATCATGCTCTTCGTCTCGTGTTGACCGACACCCCTTGATTCGGTGACGTGTCTCGATCTGATTGGAAGATTTTAGAGCTGATTTCCGAATGGCTCACTAAAAAGTAAGTTATATCGAAAACAGCATTTTTGGATCTTCTCACGCAATGCATTCACAAAGGCCACCTAGATCCATCGCGGCGCAATGCGCCAAGTACTATGCATACAGATGAATTCGTGTTTAGGTCACCTAAAGGTCGTCTTCTATGGTTCACACTGGAAGGCGACAAAGCGAAAAGGGGTACAAGATAGCTCATTGGCCAGAATTCGGCCTTGTTCGCTATAAAGATAGGGATATCCAACCTGAGTGTGGAGGATGCTGACAAGCTTCTTGATACGCTCTTTATTAACCAAGATTGGTTCGAGCTTATTCGTTCTGGTAATGGTGAATTTGTGCGCATATGCGCAATTGATCCCAAGTAGTTGTTTGCCTCGGAATCAGCAGATCTCGATCATCAACGATAGATCCAACCCGTTAGCTAATGGGTCAGGTGAAGATCGACCTGTGAGCGATTGCCTAGGTGTGCAAACGGTAAGGGGATCACTTATGTAGGTAGACATTTTCTAGCAGTATTGACATGTATCTGGAGAAGTACGAACCTTGACAACCGCCGGGCCATCATGCAAGGCATTATGCCGAAACTGACCATTGGGAATTGTGTATCACCCCGGGCTCAAATAGCAGCCTCCATCCTCCGGAGATCGGTGGGAAGTGTGGACTGAATATTCGGTGTCGGTGGACCAGCCAGGAGAAAACGGATGATGTGGGAAAGGATGACTTCTATCGGAGTCTACACGTGCGTGTCGCTCATTCAGCATCTCCCGCTCCAACCTCTTGCCTAGGCATGGCACTCCACCTCCAAAAGAATCCAGCACAGAAAATCTGAAGCTGTTTTATGTCCCGCAGACAAAAAGTGCTATAAATCGTTGGTCAATTGACTGGGCGCCAGAAGTAGCTCCGCGGTAACAATTCCTTTCCTGATAACTTGTCTTTTACTCTCGACGGAATGGTGAGCAGCGCCGACGAGAAATGAAACAGTTGCCTACTAGGCGGGCTGAAAATGTTCCAGTTTTATGTTTCTGTGAAACCTGAAGCACTTCAGGTTCAGGACTTCAGGTATCAAAGCCCAATATCTGGAGTACCTCAGGTCGCAAATTCGCACGACGAATACAAAGATGAAGCTTACTCCGAAGATTGTGCTGAAGCAAGCGACGTCCTTGTAGAAGTTATGCCATTGAAAATCTGCTTGACCTGCTGAGCGCTGTGGTCAAGTTTCCCAGAAAACGTGGCAGTGTAGATGAGAATGGAGGGTCTTGCCGCAGGTGAACAAGGATGGCCTGGGACCGCGGATGTTGGACAAAGACGTTCGGGTAGGGCACTAGTAGGCGAGCTGCGAGCCCCTGCCCTACAAAGATATAACGTATAGTTAAGCAGTGACCTGCTCGTTTCGAGCGAGCGCCGGGTTCCCGGTGGCCCTAGTGGCCGCAGACACGTATGCCGTCCTGGCGGTTGTGGAGGACCTGTGGTCCGGAAAGCTGTCGAACATCAGCTCTACTGGCTTGCTGTAGCCTATGCTGTTGGTAGCCCCGAGGTGTTATCGTAGCTACTGGTCGAGCTTGTTGTTGAGGGCATTCAATACAGCTGCGGGTTACGACCACAGCTCCCCAAGTGAGATCAAAGGTGGGTTCTGATCTTACGTTGGTGGCCGCGGCTGGTCACAGGAAGTCCGTTCAGGCAGGGAAAACCTAGCCGACATGACATGCTGTAGATGCATTCAAGTATTTCCATGTTCTGCCTTCACAGGATGGCTACCAGATGCTTCATTGAGTTGTGCGTCCGGGCCTACATTTTTCCATCAACGGCGCTTACCGACCCTCTCTTAAAGCGAATCACTCACGTTCGCATAAGCAGGTACGTCCTGATTCTATCCAATAGGGTGACTCTCTGACCAACTTCAACTTGGAAGCACAGATTGTGCTAGCATTTGGTGTGGCACCTCCAAACACACTGATGGATGTTCGGGAAATGGCTCAACATTTCCCTGCGCCATGGTGCCGTTTGAGGATACCATCGATGCTGACCAACAACATGTAAGAAGATTGGGTTTATTCCCTAATATGCATACTGACATGAAACATTCATCCTAGCTAAACTATTAGGAAAAGCATACAGCGAAAACCAATTTGCGCAGAGAGTTGAAAGTACAAAGCAACGGTCTTGGACAAACAGACGAGAAACGAAGATCAAAGACGATCTATGGTAAATCATGTCACCTGTAGAACTGCTGCTTGCACATGCTCATCTTTGATGTGCTTTTTCAAGCTGTCCTTACGCGAAAAGGACCTCCCAGGGGGACAATGTTGGCACTTGTAATGAACCCGGTAGTGCCTGTCGGCATGACGAGGGAAGTTTTCTCTCTTGATCTGTTTGTTACACACTGAAGCCGTATTGTGATTATATAGCCTGCAGGTGATTTTCATGCCTTGTGGACCAGAGACCTTGTGTATTGTGCGAAGATGACGAAGAAACGCCGCTCTGTCAGGTGCAAGATGGTGACAGTATGCTCCCGAATCAAGCGATCGCCATGAGCACTGAAATGGTTCCGACTGTATGACACTCGACAGGACTTCTGGCGTCAAAGTGGGGGTGGTGGCAGTGAATGCGATGTTTGTCGGATTCCTGTTTGTATGGTATTCAGCTGACTCGTCCATACATTCCGCCAGGAGCTGGTCTGCATTCTGCTTGAAGGGCGTCAGGACTAGCACGACCTTTTGGAAGATGAATTCTGACCGCAGTAACTTCTGCATGAGGAATCATACTGGCAAATGTTCCCCCCCCTGTCGACAGCCATCTGTGGGCGACCTAAAATCAGGTTTTGTGAGGCCTTATGTCAAGTAAAAACTAACGAGTTTTTATTAAGGTTTGTGACATCAGGAAACTCGCTGGATCGAGCTATCTCAGAAGCTATTTCCTAAGCAGACGAAGCGTTCTGACCTTCGAAGGTACAGGTTGCCGTATTTGCCTGCCGGAGACACGACTCCACCCATTCGCTCCGAACGGGATTGGGTATACGAACAATTTGAGTCGGCGGGACTCCCGGCGACGATACCGCCGGCGTGCAAGAGTATCTGCACATCGTGCCACTGCATGTTGGCTAATTCGAACGCATTTTGGACTGTCTGGTCAGTGGTTATAAATGCGCGCCTTGCTGCCAAGTGCCAAATATTGATAGGGTGGCATGTTTCTGGAATGATTCCGGACGAAATGAGGAGGTGGTCTCAAACACCTAACATCAGACACTGCAGTGCAAGGGGAAGCAAGTTACACTTTGACTATAATACACGCAGCCTTCTGTTTGGAACTGGACCGCCTTTCCTTTCTCCAAAAGGTCTGTCTCGGCGATTCTGTATACGGGAATGATGTTAATTAAACACACAAGAAATTTTGCTCGCACAGGGACGTTGGATTCTTATGTGATAAATCCAGGGTTAAATCTGGGTTCACCACCTCCCCGTCATCTACAAGAATTTCCTGTTTGGCGGTTCCGGGCTAGGTGCACTGCCATGCTCCTTCATATATCGAATTTCACTTAATTTACAGTGATATACAGGGCACATTGTGATTCTTCTATGCGGAAGGGTGCGCGCAAAATCCATTGAACCACCACCCCTCTTTCCCCGCCGCCCGTACAAACCTCAAATTAAACCTTATGTGTTCGTCTTACCAGTACGTTGTCTCCTTCGCTCCTGTAAAATTTTGTGAGTGTGACACCATCATGTGCAGCTTCATGTAAGGTGATTCGGATGAACCCTGAGGAAGATGTTCTCTCGAGGGGCATTTAGAAAACCATCGTATACAGCTTGACTTGAGCTCTGCCACATCGATTACGGAAGGTATAGTTCTGCCCTTCTAGCTCCACCCAGACAACAGTGCGAAATGTCACTCTCGTGCTGCCCCAAAGCGGTGCGGTGCTTGGGGTGAGCTGGACATTGATCGCACGCAATACTGGCCACTCGCCACTAATAGCATCCTCATTCCACGTAATCGCCATCCCTTGTTAGTACTGACCAAGGTGGCAACAGGCCAAATCTATGTGGGCTCACACGAAACGATCAGAGCCGCCCGCCAGCATGACACACCATGTCGCTGGGCACGAGGTGAAATGCCAGCCACGTTGGCGGTGTCTCCCACCACTCCATTCTGTGCCATTTGAGCGGGTGGTCGCTGGTCGTATTTGGACTAGCTGAACAAAGTTAAGTTGGTATTGCCCCTTTAGACCCATCCGACGAGACCGGTTCATCGCAATGGGACCGAGTCCGAACACTTTCTAGGTCCGGTAGCACGGCCTTGGCGCGTTCGTTCAGTGGGCACGACCAGATTAACCCTCCCGAGTCCCGAAACACCAAGGCCTATGATGACTGGGCACAGGGGAGGGATAAATGGAGTTGTCTGTAAGACGGTGATTACGGGGCTATCCCGCTAAGAGCTAAATACGCAAGTTTCTATTGTTGTTAACGCCACACGGCAAAATTGCACTGGTTCTAACTAGTCCCCCGTTCCTCAGGCCTCAGCTTTGGATGCAACTTTGAGGGCTATGGCGCCTGAAGTTGCACAAGGGAGCAGGCGAAATTGGGTCGTATTTGTGTCGGTCTACACAGGATCAGCTTATGGGCGAACAGCTAGTTGGTGTGGCGAGTGGTCATCAGCGAATGATTCGATATATGAGGGCAATGGAACTAAATTTGTTAAGTAAACAAATATAAACTCAATTTTAGGTCAAAGACAAGGGAGACACGTCTAACGTATTAGATCTAGCTGGAAATACACGCAATAAAAATAGGAAGAAAAAAAAAAGAGAACACGTGCAATACAAAACGGAGATGGGCTCCGAGGCGGCTGCGCATGAAAGCTGTGGGTTCCTTGAAGAAGGATCGGCGGTAGTTTTATACCCTACCGTGTTCCTTTCTCGCATGATCGTACATGACGTCCTTACGACAGAAGTCTTTGTTGCACCCGGTGCATTGGACACGGTGGCCCAAATGGACCTCTATGTGGCGAAGAAACCCACCCTTACGAAGTACCTTGTCGCATGATGTTCCATGTTCATCCGCCCAGAAGCAGCGAAGCCTGGTTCCATCGGATCCGCGCACACCGTGCTTATCGCCCAGGTGAGCCATCAACGCCTTGAAATTATTGCAGTCTTGTCCACAGAGAGACCAACGGCACTGGTTGTCCGATGTGGTAGCCCCCCTACGATACTTCATCAACAACCAAGAGAAAAAATAGTGATGAACATACTCAGAAGTGAGCTGACATGGGGGTGGTTGGCCTGGAATCGGCACGCCCATATGTTTCTGTTATGATTCGTAAGCTGAAGCTACAAAAAATAAGGTAAACGGTATAATACCCGCAGTGACAAAGGATGCTTGGATTCTCCGTTATTGTGGGCGGAGGCTGAAAGTGTCTGGATGCCCGAGAGATGCCCAAATTCACCACCGTTGTAGGCAGAGGCTGGGAGCGTTTGCTGGTATGGGGGACGCTTGAATCCTCCCCTGTTGTGGGCAGAAGCAGGGAGTCTCTGCGAGTACGAGGGATGCTTGAATCCTCCACCGTTGTGGGCAGAGGCTGGGGTCATCTGCGGGTACGAAGGATGCTCGAATTCTCCACTGTTGTGGTTAAACGCTGGAAGCGTCTGCAGGTAAAAGGGATAGTCTGAGGGATGCTTGAACCCTCCGCCGTTGTAGGCAGAGGCTGGGAGCATCTGCTGGTATAAGGGACGCCTGGATTCTCCACTGTTGTGGGTAGAGGCTGGGAGCGTCTGCTGGTATGAGGGACACCTGGGTTCTCCACTGTTGTGGGCAAAGCCCAGGAACATCTGTAGGAATGGGGAATGCTTAAAAACTCCACCGTCGTGTGCAGAGGGTGGGGGCGTCAGCGAGTACGAGGGAGGTTTGAATCCTCCGCCGTTGTGGGCAGTGGCTGAGAGTGTCTGGGAGCACGAGGGAGACTCGAACCCTCCGCCATTGTGGGAAAAGGCTGGAAGAGTCTGCGGGTACGACGGATGCTTGAATCCTCCGCCATTATGGGCAGGCGCTGGGTGTGTCTGCAGGACAGGGAGGCCGTCGAGCCCCCCACCGCTAATGGCAGAGGGATCGGGTATTAGCAAAAGGCTCATCCTATGCAACAATTAGCCGAAGTCGATAAGCATCGGAAGAGCTCATCCTCACTAAGGGGGTATCTCAGCCTGAAGCAGGGTGTTCATGGTTTTTGTGACTCTGGAGTTGCGGTTCATGGTGGAGACAATAAGGCACAGAACAGTGGACTCATCTCCAACTTTTTGTATCAACCTCCTGGCGGACTACACATGCCTTGGAAGGCCCGGCCAAGGCACGATGCCATGCCACATCGGATGATCAAGCAAACCAGCAAGTAGCTCCGTACATGAGGGTCGCGATCGGGTACTTTGACCATCGGGTGTTTTGCATGCCATCAGGCTGCTGCGGCTTTTCTGCGTTCCGGAGAACGGATAGAAGTCATGACTCATCCGTGTGACCAGATTGGCAGGCCTCTGAAATGAAGGGTGGTGGGTAGATCCGTGCGCACAACAATGTGAGTAAAAGTCTTGTTGAAGGTTGGAATTTAGGTGGAGAAAAGAACCGGAGCGTCTACTGTGGGCCAGCGCTAATTTTCATGCGTAAGTTGGTTTCCCAACCACCATCACCTTCCCTGGCTCACCCTCATGTTGTTCTGTAATTCTTGTCGCAATTCAGATAAAGCGAATCACTATCTGATTCTCTCCGTCCTCCCAGGATATGTAGGAAAAATAAGCACTCCGAGACCCGATGGCGAATGCTCTTTTACTGCACAACCACCGTAAGTGCAAAATCGTCGCCCCGTAGACTTCGAGTAAGAACGGTATCGCTCTTTCTCTGAAGTTGATTTGGCCCATAGGTAGCACGTGCTGCACGTGTCTGAAACATGTCACAATAATCAGGTGATACTGGACAACTCGACGCACGTACCTCCGAGCCAGTGCAAATTTTTTGCAGGGCCAAAAGGAACACCAATTTCATAGAGGTATTCGAGGCCTTGTAGGAAGTCATCTCAGCAACATACTTGAATCTAGATTCCATGATGCAATCAATAATGATCCACGTTATCTTCTCCCCTTCTCCTTTCAGATACCAATCTGATCTGCAAGATGATAATTATTTTAATCCTTCAAGAGGTTTTCATGAGACCAAAAGGCACACCAAAACTGAAGACCATATGGAACGGACATCAAGGTCTTGCCAATGGATGGAATCCTCAGTATTAAATGGCGCATGCAAGTGATACTTGTAACGGTTTTTGAAACAGTAAGATGCCTGCTCCTAATCCGGTGTGTTTAACTCTGTCACTGGTAGACGGTGGGTCGTCTGGTACCCTCCAGAGACCTTTAAGCATCAAGCGGCGTCGAATCCAAGCAGAAGAGAATTGGAGGACGACAAGAAGGGCCAAAGAAGTCGCGAGAAAGAGTAGTTTCAATGGATTGAACGGAATCTCCGCAAGGCACTAGCAACGCATGACAATGTGTTGGGCGTTTTGAATTTCAGTACCGGCTGAGAGCTATGCATTCATGCGTCGCTGCAGCCCAGTTTACCTACTCGAAAAGTCAAGTGAGTTAGCTATGAGCTGATAGCCATACTGGTCAACTGCTTTCTAGACTAGACTCGCATACAACAGCCATTCCAACTTCGTTTGATATCATATAGTGAGAGGATTACGTATCACAGCATGATATACAAAGTTTTCACAGCTTCTAGACAATGATCCCGCCAACCGCCAGTGGTCTCATTGGATGCGGGATGCCCTAATCTGTAGTAGGTCACAGGGCTGTCATGGCAATTGACTCCTCTACACGTTCGTGTAGGACATCACGTGGACCTACCCAGGCGCGGGCCAGTGGTGGCATGGCCTTGCGATCTTTTATTCCAATGCGGCCAGCGAGTGAGCAGCGCTAAGCAGCCCTCTCATTGTGCGCATCGCCGGCTCTTCTTTGTGCGCTCACCCGCCACTCTCTTTCCCAGGATACAACGAAGACTGAAGATCTGAGCTGTGCGCCCGCTAGATAAATATCATATGTATAAAAAAAGTGATACTTGCCAGCGAGAATGAAAACATATGCACAACTACTTCCAGCGATGATAGTAGAGCAGCTGCCGGTGTGCAAGAGTATCTCTCGCTGCGTGTTAAAGTTCTAGTAGTATCCGCATTCCACGCAATTCCTGTCCCTTCTCAGTGCTGCCCAGGATGGCAGCGAGCCGAATCTACGCCATGGGCTCGCATGATTGAAACGCCCAGTGCCTCCGGGCACGGCCCACGGGGTGGTCTTGGTCCTGGTCTCCATGCCAGCCTCTTCGGCCGTGTGTTCCACTGTTCTATTCCGTGCCATTTGGGCACGGTAGGCAACATGGTCGTATTTGGACTAGCTAAACAAGGTTGAGCTGATACCGCCCCCTTAAACCCATCCGACGAGACCACTGATGGGACCAGATCGGACTGTGAGTCCGAACTCTGTTTAGATCCGGTGACAGTCTTTGGTGCATTAGCTCGATTGGCCGGCTGGTGTCCGTTCTGTGAGTACGACCAGACTAGCCATGCCGACACCAGAACATGTGATGACTGGGTACAGGGGATGGATAAATAGAAACACGGTAATTGCGGGGTTGTTCCACCAGGGACGTCACGACCCACCGAATGGGCAAGCTGCCATCGTCGCCAATACAACACTATGACACGGAACTTGTTTGCACTGCTTCCAAGTAGTCCCTTGTTCTCCCGCTTGGGGAGCGCCCCGGAGCAGGCGATATGGGGTCTTGTCGGTATCAGTCTGCACAGGATCAGTTTCTCATGGGCGAACAGCTGGTTAGTGCGGCAAGTTATGGTGGATGTTTCGACTTGCCAATTTAGAAGTCCGCACAAAGTCGTACGCCAGGCAACCTAAAGCAAAATTACACGTAGATCGAGTTTTTCCAACATACAATACACTATATATAGCTACAAGACAGCAAGAGTTAGCGGTAGTCACTGTAACCCATGCACATTCCTCGCGTGAGCGCGCATAGAGTCTGGGCGCGAGAAATTCTTTGTGCACCCGGTAAAGATGCAGGGAACACGGAGGCCCACATGTACCCCTACGTGACGGCGTATACCATCGCGACGACACGCAAGATCACAAAGGGCCCCGTTTTCTGAAACCCAGCCGCATATAATATTATGTCCAGCGGTACCCTTTACGTTGTGTGCTTCGTTCAGATGGGCCATCAATGCGCTGAAATCGTTGCAGGCTTGCTGGCAAAAAAACCATCGGCACAGATACCCAGCGTTGTTTCCTGTGGCATTACCCCTATGAGACCCCATCAGAAATCAAGGGCACTGACAGAAAAAAAAAGCGAGCGCACCCAGGAACAGGTTGCCCCGCCGGTAGTTGGCCTGCGATGTGCACTGGCGTGTTTTGCTGCTGCGATGTGTAAGCTGGAGCCATGTAAAATAAGCAAACATAATACATTACCTGCACCCCCAAAAAATAGCTGAATCCTCCATAGTTGTGCGCGCTGTCGGGGAGTGTCAGCGAAGGACTCCACCTGACAACGGTCAGTGGGACTCGATAAGCATAGGCACAGTTCATACTTACTGATGGAAAGCCACAGCATGAGGGAGGAAGTTCGTGGATTGCGCGCCCGGACCAAAATGGACGTTAGACACCATAGTGGATGGAAGTAAAAAAGCACAGAGCAGTAGGCTCAGCTGTATCTTTTTGTGGCGATCCTTCCAACTGTCCATTGGCAGGGTACACATGTACTTGGAAGCGTGCCAGTACACCGCCCCCTGCCGACGAATAAACGGCTGGGCACGCAATTCGTCATAGCGTGGCCTTTAACCATCAGAAGCCAGCTGTCAAGCAGCGAAGCTTACTGCGGAGAAGGATCGGGCCGGGGAAGAATCTATGCGGAGTCGCGGACAGATTGGGTATACCCTAGCTGAAGGACGAGTGGATCTGTCTCATCGATTTAAATCGGGAAGTAGGAGAAATCTAAGTTTTGGAAAAATGACTCCAGCGTCTACCTGGTACAAGGATGGATATATTGGGTCCATCGCTTCACATCAGATTTCCCATCTCACAAATTCGACCTTAAAGCAAATCGCCCTATCATGCTAGTTGTGGGCCTGCCCAAACGAAACACGGCAGACAATGAGCATCTCGAGATTTGATAGGCGAAAAACATCCAGAGTTTTTGTCCCACGCACCCTCGGTGAGTAAAATCAATTGCTCATACAGATCTCCAGTGAAGGGGTTATCGTACCTTAACTATCCTTCTCTAACGGTCTAACCCACATTTTTTCCAGACGGTAAGTAGTTTTCCCCCGAAGTGTGTCGCGATTGATAACGGATGACTCGACTCACATACCCCGAGCTTGCAAGGCATTTTCTTCACGGTAGAAAGAACCGTCACTTTCGAGAATTCATCTCGGCAGCATATTTCAATCTATATTTCGTCAACGCAATCAATAATGATCTGCAGCCTCGTCTTCCCATCTACTTCCAGGCATCAATTTGATCACCGGTCTACGAGTTGATAATGAGAGCCTTCCACAAGATCGAAAGGCACCAAACCTAGGGGACTATGCAGAACGAACATTCATGGCTTTCCGAGCAAAGGTACCTTCGGTGTTAGAATGGCGCGCGCAAGTATCCTTTTCTTCTACCAGACTTTGAAACAACGGAACTAGTTCTGCGTTTCAGAATCCATGTTTCGGGCTAATGAACAACCGATGGGTCATCGAGTATCATGTCGAGGCTTCAAGGCTTGCAGATCATAGCGTCGATTCCAGGCTGAAAAGAACCGGCGAACAAGTCAACGAATGAGCGGGCCTGAAAGAGTTTTGGTGTACAAACCATAGTTTGTGGAGCGGATTCTCCGCGAATTAGCTTTGAGCACATGTCAGTACGTCCGACGTTTTGAATTCAGCTCCAGATCCTACTACTGCCTGACAGCCACACTAATCAGCTTCCTTCTAGGATGTATCCTTCTTCACATGCTTAATACGTCAAGCTTCCAAGGGTAGATTGAAATCACCGCACGCTCTCCACTGTAACAGTGATGTCGTTGAGGTAAAGTGAGTCAAGTGACTTCGAAGTTAGTTCGCTTCGCCTCGTCCTTTTAATCGACAAACTTTCAATGCTGTGCCCAACGCTGTTCGAGAACGCCGAATTTGGAAGTCACTTGATTCTCCTGAAGAGGCTTATGTAAGCCTGGTAAGCACGGATTACCATACAAACCAAACCACTGTTGTATACTTGTATTTATTGGAGAGTGCATTAATGTAGTGGTACTATTACTGGTTGGAAGTACCAGTCACCCTCCTAACATCACCCTGCCGTGCCAGGTCATTGTTGGTCGTGACATCAGTCGTGCAAGTGCGAGTGCGCATGTCGCAAGGCCTGCCATTCTTGGCATGCCAGCGCACCGTCGGCATTTGCCGATATCCTAAAGTGACTTAGTGTAATTTGATTGGTTGGGAGCGAGGCGCCGGTTTCTGTGAGTTTCTTCGTCCACCTCCATAGCACGGACTCAGTCAAATTCAGCTTCTTCAATTCGATTCAATTCGTCAATTCGTCTTATGACAACAGTGCAACACTATGGACCGCGACTGTCTAGGCAGTAGTCGCATCAACTTGTCTAATTCTAATGAAAGGAGATCGGGAGAGTGTTATGACACTCTTTGTCACCAACAGAGACGACGGTTCAGGTACTGCAGAGTATAAAATGCATAAAAGTACGAAATATTGGGCATATGGGGAAGACTTTGCCAACGCCAGCGCAGAAGAAGCGAATACAATCCACACAGACTGGATGCACCACAGATAGAGGTAAACGTATATACACAAGTAAATGGGCCAGTATATACACCACACAGGGTGATGACGTACTAATTACTACAACATTTGCAAAGACAAGCGGTCACAGCTGAGTCCTAGCACAGGACCTGCGTTTCCAACCTCACTAAAGTGGCGAGTCATGCCTTGCCTCTTGCATCACGACCGCCACCCTGGCGTGATTTTCCCTTGCATAATATTGCCTGTGTGATCAACATCACACAACAATGCAATTCGGCGGAAGGGTATGTAAGGGATCATAATGAGTTCTCCCGATGATGAGCATTTAATATCGGGCAGTAC
>JBBPTF010000432.1:4808-15909 GCA_038094015.1 Phylloporus cf. gajari
GTCGCTTGACACGCAAATCCTTTTACGACCTCCGGCTCGCGTCAATCCACGCCTTTACTCTCATTTCCTTCGATAACACCGCCAAATCCGGACGCGCATCTCCTATCGTCTCCACTCATGCTCGGTCACCAGTTTGCGTATTCAGCGGCTCCCATCCGCAAGGTCAAGGAAGTCCAATTTGGAATTCTTTCTCCCGAGGAAATAGTACGAACCATTTCCCGTTTTTTCTTGGTGCACGTATCTAATCGTACTATTTTATAGAAAGCGTATTCCGTAGCCAAAATCGAGCATCCAGAGGTTATGGACGAGGCAACGCATAAGCCCAAGCTCGGTGGCTTAATGGACCCTCGGATGGGCACAATCGATAGGAATTTCAAGTGCCAAACTTGTGGGGAGGGAATGTCAGAGTGTCCTGGCCATTTCGGTCACATTGAACTAGCTAGGCCCGTCTTCCATCCTGGTTTGTCATTTTCCCTATATTCGTTATTGGCGCACTTAAACTCTCGATAAAGGCTTCATTGTGAAAGTGAAAAAAATACTCGAGTGTATATGTGTAAACTGTGGGAAACTTAAGGCCGATATCGTGAGTCGCGTCTAACTCTACTCGTTTCGCACCCCACCTGCCAATTTTCTGGGGGCTCTCTCCTATCGGAGAACCCCAAGCCCGCACCACGGTAATACCTCGAGCTATCGAGGCGTTTGACCTGCTGTGGCGTGGCGAGCGCGCGTTTTCGGTCGCTTGATCGCCGCGTAAGCCATTGCAAGCGCCCAGTGTTGGTTGGACACGAGGTGCGCGGTGAAATGGGGCGCTGAACGAGGAGTGCGAAAATGAACGGGCGGCCACTGTTGGTGTGCTGACGGCATACTATCTGGTCCCGATTCCCGTGCTACTTTCTTGCCTGTGACGCAGGTAGGAACGGTGGCATCTTGTGGTCTGGCATATGTGTCAATGTTATGCTAGACCGCTGCCTCCTTGTGACGCTCTTTTGTCGTAGTTGTGTTGCGTCCCTCCGAACATGTTCGCTAACTTTTTTTATTCCTCGATCGTTGCTATTTTCGTGTCGATGTCCTGCCAATATCATATGCGTTTGTTAGTCCGACCCCAACTTTGCCGACAAAATACGGCATGTCCGCGATCCTAAAGCACGCATGGCTGTTGCCTGGGCGCACTGCAAGACAAAAATGAATTGCGAAACTGACGATCCGAAAGAGGAGGGAGTCGAAGCGGATGCCGATGAGCCTAAGAAAGGACACGGCGGTTGTGGTCACAGCCAGCCGGTTATCCGGAAGGAAGGGCTCAAATTATTTGTCCAGTACAAGCGACCAAAGGATGAAGATGAGGTTTGTGTCGACGATGTATTGTCCAGTACTTGCCTTGCTTAACGTTCGCCGCTCGTACAGGACGCCAAATCATTGCAGTCAGAAAAGAGGCTGTTTACACCTTCTGAAGTGTACACGACATTCAAGAAGATGTCCGATTCGGATTTACACTTGATTGGACTTTCGGACGAGTATGCACGTCCCGAGTGGATGATTCTCACTGTGATGCCTGTTCCCCCGCCTCCTGTCCGCCCGAGCATTGCTGTTGATGGCGGTGCAATGAGGAGTGAAGATGACTTGACGTATAAACTCGGAGACATCATCAAAGCTTCTGCAAATGTGCGGCGTTGTGAACAGGAGGGGGCTCCTGCACATGTTATCACAGAGTTTGAGCAACTGCTACAGGTGAGCATGGAATATGGCGTTGATCGAACTTCTGTACTAACGCTCATGTGAATGTCGAAAGTTCCATGTTGCGACCTATATGGACAACGACATAGCAGGCATTCCACAAGCATTACAAAAGAGTGGTCGTCCCGTGAAAGCCATCCGTGCGCGTCTGAAGGGGAAGGAAGGCCGTCTTCGTGGGAACCTAATGGGGAAACGTGTTGACTTTTCCGCGCGAACGGTTATCACTGGTGATCCTAACCTGGAGTTGGATGAGGTTGGCGTACCGAGGAGCATCGGTATGAATTTGACGTATCCAGAACGAGGTATGTCTGGTCTGATAATATAGCAAAATTTGGGCTATCACTAATACTTGGAGCAAAGTGACTCCATACAACATCGCTTACCTCCAGGAACTTGTACGGAACGGTCCTTCGACATACCCCGGAGCAAGATACGTTGTTCGGGATACGGGCGAGCGCATAGATTTGCGATACAATAAGCGAGCGGATGCGTTCCTCCAGTACGGGTGGATCGTCGAGCGGCATCTTAAAGATGGAGAGTGGGTAGATTTATTTGCTGGGTCCATTCGGGTGTGCTAATGCGATTGGTTGCCACTAGCTTCGTTCTTTTCAATCGACAACCAAGTTTGCATAAAATGAGTATGATGAGCCATCGGGTAAAGCTTATGTCCTATTCCAGTGCGTATATCACGGCTTCTGGGGTTGTTGGGAGACAATACGTCTGACGATTTGATTCACAGCATTTCGTTTGAATCTATCTGTCACGCCACCCTACAATGCAGACTTTGACGGCGATGAAATGAACATGCAGTACGTCCATTTAACTTCACTTGGTTGTCCCCCTTTCAGAACATGCACTCTAGCATTCCTCAGTCCGAAGAGACCCGTGCCGAGTTGAGCCAAATTGCATGGGTTCCCCGTCAGGTTAGTAATTCGGCCTTACCCCTAGCACATGGAATAAAGTCTTTGTAGATTATATCCCCACAGGCGAACAAGCCTGTTATGGGTATCGTACAAGATACGTTGTGCGGTATCCGTAAATTCACTTTACGAGATACGTTCTTGGACTGGAATCACGTCCAGAACATCCTCCTCTGGCTCCCCGAATGGGATGGCAGTGTCCCGACGCCTGCGATCATCAAGCCAAAGCCTCTTTGGACGGGGAAGCAAATACTCAGCATGGTTATTCCGCGGGGTATTAACATTCATCGCGCACCTGATCCAAAGTCTTCCAATCCCGTCTTCGATGACGGCATGATGATTGATAATGGCGAAATACTGTTCGGTATCGTGGACAAAAAGACCGTCGGAGCAACACAAGGCGGTTTGATTCACGTCGTCTTTCGCGAGAAGGGCCCAGAAGCTACGCGATCGGTTTTCACGGGAATTCAAATGGTCGTCAACTTTTGGCTGTTCCACAACGGTTTCAGCATTGGCATCGGTGACACAATCGCTGGTCCCAAGGTCATGAACTACATTACTCAGCGTATTGGGGAGAAGAAACAGCAGGTGGCAGAGATCATCGACGATGCGTACCATGACCGGCTAAAGCCTATGCCGGGGATGACTATCCGAGAGTCGTTCGAGAGCAAGGTTGAACGAGAACTGAACCGAGCCCGTGACGATTCTGGCCAATACGCTCAAAAGAACCTGAAGGAGGATAATAACGTCAAGCAGATGGTCACCGCTGGTTCAAAGGGTTCTTATATCAACATCTCTCAGATGTCGGTGTGTGTCGGGCAGCAAAGCGTGGAAGGACGCCGTATACCGTTCGGATTCCGTCATCGGACACTACCGCATTTCACGAAGGACGATTTCAGCCCAGAAGCAAGAGGGTTCGTAGAGAATTCTTACCTGAGAGGGTTGACGCCTCAGGAGTACTTCTTCCACGCCATGGCCGGTCGAGAAGGTTTGATCGATACGGCTGTCAAGACGGCTGAGACTGGTTATATCCAACGACGGCTTGTCAAGGCACTGGAAGATGTCATGGTTTGCTACGATGGCACCGTGCGGAATTCCCTAGGCGATCTCATCCAGTTCATCTACGGGGAAGATGGGATGGACGGTGCCTTTATTGAGCGACAAAAAATCGAGACGTTTGGGATGTCCGACAGAGAGTTCGAGCACAATTACCGGGTAGATGTGACGGACAAGGAAGGAGGTTTTTTGCCAGGTGTCTTGCAGATCGGGATCGACGACAGTTCGTTGGAGCTACAAGCCAAACTGGATGAAGAATACGCGCGGCTCGTAGCAGATCGCCGTCTCCTGCGGACGTTCATATTCCCTCGCGCGGATGGTCTCACACCGCATTACCTCCCCGTTAATCTTCAGCGCATTATCCAGAACGCAACCCAAATTTTCCACATTGACCGGCGAAAACCCAGTGACCTCGAGCCGGCGTACATCGTCGACGCCGTATATCAACTCACCGAGCGACTCCTCGCTATCTGTGGAGACGACCCCCTGAGCAAGGAAGTGCAATCCAATGCGTCACTCACATTCCGCATGCACGTACGGGCGACGATGGCCGCACGGCGTGTTCTAGAGCAGTATCATCTGAACCGGGAAGCATTCGAGTGGGTCTTGGGGGAGATCGAGGCCAAGTTCAATCAGTCGCTTGTCCATCCTGGTGAGATGTGCGGTACACTCTCTGCACAATCTATTGGTGAACCGGCTACCCAAATGACGCTGAACACGTTCCATTACGCTGGTGTTTCCAGCAAAAACGTGACCCTTGGTGTCCCGCGTTTGAAGGAAATCATCAATGTGGCTACGAATATTAAGACGCCGTCGCTTTCAGTCTACCTGGAACCAGAACTCGCGGAGAAGAATACGCTGGCGAAGAACGTGGAGCAAGAGCTAGCATATACTTCGCTCCGCACAGTCACTGCTGCTGTGGAAATCTGGTATGACCCCGATCCCACATCCACCATCATCGAGGAAGATTCAGTATTCGTGGAGTCGTTCTTCGCGATTCCAGATGAGGAGATTGAGTCCAAGCTCCATCTCCAGTCCCCATGGCTCCTTCGGTTGGTCCTCGACCGTGCGCGGATGATCGACAGAAAGTTGACGATGGCATACGTCGCTGGTCGGATTGCGGAGAGCTTCAAGACAGACTTATTCGTCATCTGGAGTGAAGACAACTCGGAGAAGCTCGTCATTCGGTGTCGTGTACTTGGTGGGGCAGACAAGGATGACGATGCAATGGGGGCCGTCGAGGAAGACATATTCCTTCGCCAACTGGAAAACACCATGCTCAATTCTGTTAGCCTTCGAGGTGTACTTGGAATTCGCCGCGTCTTCCTGCAGGAGCACGACAAGGTATTCCACAACGAGGAGGGCGTCATCAAGACGAAAAAGGAATGGATGTTGGAGACGGACGGTGTCAACCTCAAGGCAGTCATGTGTGTTGAAGGCGTTGACTTCACGCGGACTTATTCAAACAGCTGCGTGGAGATATTCGATGTGCTGGGTATTGAGGCCGCGCGCGCAGCGATCATGAAAGAGCTACGTGGTGTCATCGAATTCGATGGTTCGTACGTCAACTATCGACATCTCGCCCTGCTTTGCGACCTCATGACCCACCGTGGCTCGCTCATGGCCATTACTCGACATGGTATCAATCGTGCCGACACGGGTGCTCTTATGCGTTGTTCGTTTGAAGAAACCGTGGAAATTTTGATGGAAGCCGCGGCCGTAGGGGAGAAAGACGATTGTCATGGCATCGCGGAGAACGTGATGTTCGGACAGATGGCACCGATGGGCACTGGTGCTTTCGACGTCGCCCTCGACATCGACATGCTCAAGGATGCCATTGTTGATCACCGCCTCCCTGTCCAAAACATGTTGGCGGCACACGTGGACGGTGGTATGACTCCAGGACAGGTAGCAATGACACCATACGACACCAATTCCCCGGCATGGTCAGAGACTGCGTTCAAAGGCGAGTCAGCCGCGTTCTCGCCACTCGCTGTCCAGGGTGGCGAAGATGCTGCAAGCTTCTCATTCCTGGGATATGGGCAAAGCCCTCTCGGCGCTGGTGGGATGTCACCCGCAGGACCTGGATACAGCCCGAGCTCTCCCAATGCCTACTCCCCCACATCACCATATGTCCCTCAATCGCCTTTCGGTGGCGCGACCTCACCCTTTGGAACGTCACCATACGCAACGTCGCCGTTCTACGACCGAAGCAGAGCGCCTACATCACCAACGTACTCGCCTACATCACCTGTATTGAATCTTACCTCTCCGGGATATTCGCCCACAAGTCCGAGATATTCACCAACATCGCCCTCTTTCTCACCGACATCGCCAAGGTATAGTCCTCAGTCGCCTTCATTCAGTCCTACGTCGCCGCGGTACTCCCCGACAAGTCCATCGTTCAGCCCTGCATCCCCGAGATGTGAGCAATTTCATATTATCTGCCGTTGTAAAGTTGGTGACCTATGTGTAGATTCGCCAAGTATGCGTTTTTGTCTCCCTCTATCATTCGCTGCTAACACCTTAACCTACTTTGGCTACTACTGTAGCTTGTAGGTCCATTGTCGTTTGTTGTGTTCCTACGCTTACATTACTCGCAGCCCCAGCCCACATGTCGCCTTCCTCTCCGAAATATTCTCCCACTTCCCCTACATCACCTTCGTCACCCAAATATTGTATGCGTCCCGAGTGTCTTTGTTGACGACATGCTCATACTTTGATAGCGCCCACTTCCCCTACATATTCCCCCGCTTGTGAGTGATTACCCTCGTGTTTGTCCTATCATTTACCAATCTATCCCGGACCACTAGCTCCAGCGTATTGTAAGTACATGATCGGACATGTTTTGGGACGATTGACGGTTACCCTTTCTAGCACCGGCATCGCCAGCATACAGTCCGACATCACCACAGTGGTCGCCTTCTAGTCCCGCTCAAAATGGATCTACTGCGCGCTCTCATTCCTACACTACGTCGCCTTCGTGGGAGTAAGTTCCTTGCATTTGCTTATTCTTGTTTCGCTGTTGGGTGCTGGCTCATGCCTTCTGGTGTCGTGCCCATTGTCATCGTTGGGATGTGTGGTAGCTGACAGGGGACATTGAGGGTATCATGATACTATCTAGTTAGCACTTTCATTTTGTCTGTTGTCTTTGATTTTCTTTATGTTCTTTGACGTCTAGCAATTCCATGTAGAATAAGCATATCATTTTATTGTGAGAGCAAGATGTACATAATGTCTGAGCTTCAAGAGACTAGTCTCGAAATTTCCAGACGTTACTTTTTTGGAAGCCGCGGGCTGACGCCCGAATCGAACACTTCCTGTAACGTCTGGACTTTAGTCGCGTGACAAGCCTAGATACAGTCGTGTGCACAGAAAGGGGAGAGGTCGAGGTTGAAGCGAAGATGTTGAACCCGCACGAACGTCGAAGGTGTGCAGGAAATGGTTGCGGATGGCAAGGGAGTTGACGGAGTGGTCGAGGGAAAAACCCCAGACGCATGGATTGAGGGGGAGCATGTCTAGGACGCCAAACGAGGTGGCCGAAGGGTGCGCGCGACCACCAACGCGAGACAAAGAGCTTGATCAGTGACCACCACCACCAAACGGCGACGCACCTAGGGCACCACCACCACCAGTACCTCCCAAACCACCTGACAGGCCCCCCAAACGTCGAAATGACGGCAGACACGCTGAGCGTGAGGGGGAGCATACCACTCGCATGAACCTCAAAACCGCACGCTCCAGCGTTAATGCGAGTGTGTCAGGAGCGTCTAGGCATCACGACAACGCCATATACGGTCGAAACGGACTGTTTGAAGTGCCAAAAAGGGTCAGCGTACAGCTAGAATGCTCAGTCAAGACGCACCTACCAAGTGGACTGCAGATCGAACAATCCGCAACGAACGTCAAAGCGGACGCATCGGGAGCGTCGAGACACGAAGAGGGCGTCAGGGACACGCTGAAGAAGCCGCTAGAAGAGCCAGAACGCGTCAGTAAACGACCACAATGAGAAAAGAGTGGGTACTCACCATATGGGACCCAACTCGTGCGGATCGCAACGGATCACAAAGCGGACACGTCGGGGGCATTAGGGAGCGTCTACTACCTCAATAAACGCACAAACAACCTACAGAACGCGTCAGAACAGTTCAGTAAACAGCAAGGACGCCAGGTCGAACCATACGCACCATGTACTGCTCAAGTCGAACGTTCCGCACCGGATGGTGAAGTGGACGCGTCGCCAGCGTCATGGAGCGACGAGGACACAAGGGACAGGCAGAAGAAGCTGTGCAACACGTCAGAACGCGCCAGAACGAGCAGAGCCGGAGGACATACGTCCAGAGCC
The DNA here is from genome assembly GCA_038094015.1 of Phylloporus cf. gajari. Classification (NCBI taxonomy): domain Eukaryota; kingdom Fungi; phylum Basidiomycota; class Agaricomycetes; order Boletales; family Boletaceae; genus Phylloporus; species Phylloporus cf. gajari. The sequence continues at coordinate 12,861 of JBBPTF010000432.1, forward strand.
CCCAGACGAGCCAACCGGCTCCAACCACAAAACGGTCGCATCAGATGACGACCAAAGCACCAAGAGACGCACATACACCGACGGAAACACTGCTGTGTCGAAACGAACGAGCAAAGTCGGAATCCGGGTGCAGGAGGGCACATGGGCGAGCAAGTCGAGTCGGAGGCCGAAGAGGGCCAATGGGGCTGCAAAACCGATGCGGATAGTTTCGGATACGATGGGATTGACAGCCGTACGGATAGCGCAACGAGTGGCGCACGCTGCGGGTCGATACGACTCGAAATGCGACCGCTAGCTGAACATTGCACGAATCAGCACAAGCTGTACCAATACGAAATGGCGCACATACCTGGACCATCCAAAGCAGCCCACCATCATCCCAGGTTGCCCACCAAATATTTAGGGTGACTACGACGACCTCAAACGCCGCAATCATGACCTATAAGAGTCAGTCAAGCCAGATCGCACGGATTGATTCACCAATGTAAATGGCTGTGCCATAACCAAGCTGAGTGACTTGTACGCGTCAGATGCAAACCACAGAGACTAGGGAATGTCCCGGACCCACCTGCATACTATGCAAATGGTGCAAACATCGAGGACGACGAATGCGCGCATCAGCAGACAGCCAGTAGATAGCCAAGCCAAGAGGAGCATCAGCATATGTCGGAAAATTCTTTAGTGCCTTGCAAGGCTATCATATTTAGATAGCCTTCCGGAGCCTTCCAAGCAAATTTTATTCACCATGACATTGGATTGGAATTATCTAAGTGGTATTAAAAGGCAGTTAAAACCCAGGCTCCTACCCATCCTTGTGCTGGAGGGAATGAGGGTGTTTGTGATTATTTGTACATTTCGAACTCAGCATACTTCCTCATTTAGACCCTCAATCCCTCCAGCAGTGGCTGGCACAACAGTTCCACAAGGTTCGTATTCTGATACTCAGCATTGTTGGCATTATTGCAAAAGTAGGCAAATATTTGATATATCTATTTAGAGTTGTGTGTCATCATAAATAAAATGATAATATAGTTTGCCTTTCCTACTTTGTCTCTATGCCTAGCATTGAAGAGATCCAAGACCAGACTCTTACAATCCTTGGGAAACAACCATGTCTGTGGAAAGCACAGGTTGCAGCAACCCTCCTATAGGGCAACAAGGATGTGGTTTGTATTGCTGGGACATCAATGGGAAAGACCTTAACATTCTGGATTCCACTTCTATTCTGTTCAGATGGTATACAAGTCATCATAACCCCTTTGAATCAGCTCAGAAAGCAGCAGGTAGAAAGTCTAGAAAATGCAGGAATGCAGGCCATTGCTATCAATGCAGATACTGCAAATGAGAAGAACTTCAGGGTATATAGCTTTCACAATTCCAATGTGATGCACTGATCCTTTGTTAGGATATTGAAGATGTGAGATACCAGGCTGTTATTATCAGCCCTGAACAGATCATGAAACCTGGAGGAAGATTTGAGGCATTATTGAGGAAGAAACAGTTCACTGACTGGATCATCACAATAATCTTCAACAAGGTGCATTGTATAATGACATGGGGAAAGTTTAGGCTGGAGTACAAAGAATTAGGTCAGTTGCAATTCATTGTAGCTCACTGTGTCTCATACTTGATCACATCTGTGACATTAATACTGGAGGCTCTTTGTAACATCATGAAAGTGTTGGACCTATATAGAAAGGAGGACCTGGTGATCATCTGGACCCACACAGATCAACCAAATATCAAACTCTGTGTGTGACAGATAAAGTATGCACTCACCTCCTACAGAGATCTTGCATTTCTGGTACCCAATAATTGGGTGCCAGACAATGAGGCACCACCATTGAAAGTTCCTTGTCTTCTTTGACAATATTCAGGATTCTATCCTTGTGGTGAAATCTCTCCAGACCTGTCTCCTGCATGTGTATTGCAAAAAGATTGCCTGGTTTAACTCAGATATGACAACAGAGTACAAAGAAATGCAGGTCACTTGCCTACAATCTGAAGAATTGTGGGGGTTATGTACAACCAAGGTGTTTGGGATGGTAAGTCTCCATTTATCTATCAAAGGAATAGATTATAAATGATGAATGGCAGGGTATGGACATACCAGATATCACTTTAGTAGTCTAGTGGAAAGTGACCTGTAAACTTACTGAACTATAGCAGTGATGGGGCCACACTGGGAGAACAAGTTGAGGAACTGGAATGGCAATATTATTTGCTAAGAAGGACCTGTTTGATAATGTCTGCAATGAAAGGAAAAGCCATCAGGCTAAGAGAAAGAGGGAGGAACCATGTGCAGACTTACTCCCATCAAAGCAGGCTGCCATTGCCACAGGTCTATTGATGATGATTGTGCAGGACATCAGTCAGGCAGTGAAGAGGGGGAAGAAAGATCTTGATGCCACAATTGACCATCTCATCAACATAAACTTTTGAGGCATGCTTTGTTGATGGAAGGTGATTGAGGAATATTTTGAGAGTGAAAATATCAGTAGGTTTTCTATTGTGGAAGTGGGTGTTTGAACTGATTTCATCTTGTTAGAGTACAATCATGCTGCATGTGACCCCTCATGCCTAGAGGGTTGCATCTGGTGTACTCCCACCAAGTGTTACACTTGGTCTGGGTAGGGCAAAGCATAGCCTCAGAAAAGCCTGTTCTTAGATAAAGGGTTTGAGGTAACTATTGGGAATCAGCTGATAGAGTCACTAGGCAACGATTAGGTGACTAGGACTGTCAAATCAGACAACTGTGGTTGACTGGGTCTAGAGTAACCAAAAGACTTACAGTGACTCTAAAAAACATTACAATGCCTAACCCTGATATGGTGTGCAAAGCACACCACAAGCACCTGTGGGAATTTCACCTATATGTGGCTGGGACAAACAAAGTACAAACTACTGACTACCAGATGGTGCCTAAATCATGTAATTTGGATCAGAGGATGTCAAGATATGGCTATTTTAAAACATCAACTCCATTGCAACAGTTTTTTCACTTTTGATATGTACAATAGGATCTATGCAAAGTCACATGATACTTGCA
>JBBPTF010000433.1:0-15881 GCA_038094015.1 Phylloporus cf. gajari
CACCTGAATGCGAAAAGAGGTAGACTTGGGGGGAAAGAAAAGCTCCGCTTATTCAACATGGCCGCATTCGTAGTCAATGAACGGACTCGTTGCAGCTACACATCTCATTTGCACCCACCAAAGAACCGCGACTTCCTTTTGGCCAGGCTAAAGTTATGGAGATGAGCGAAACCTCTAACCATTCAATTGCAATAAAAGAATCCAGAAGTTTCACAGGCTGTCTCTGCCACGCAAGTGTCCAGAAACATTTGCAGCATCCTGCAACCCTTGCGTTGGGATTCTGAAGGACGGAAACAGGTAACGCCCCACGATGAAGGCTGAGGAGGTAGACGCGGGGTTTCTGCGGTCTCTAGTGGAGGTGGGTAGGATTGAAAACAGAATGCAGGAGCAAGCTGAGAGCGTGACTGTCTGAACATGGTCAGTGAGAAGTAACTTGAAGATAGAGAGACAAGTGTACTCTTTCAACGTGGACCAGCCACTTTTCTTGACTCTTGGAGGTACATGACCCGTAGATCACCGTATCAGACCACTCAAATTAGCGTCAGGCATGATAGAAGAATAGCATTGTCGTCGTCTGGGTTACTCAACAACTAGAAACCGCCCAATTTCCACTCCCTGGAGGGTGACATAAAGATCACGTTCGGTCTTGCAGTACCTGTGGGTCGATGCGGAGATGTCGTCGATGAACGCAAGGGCAACCTAATATGCCGTTTTCTATTACAGAGTGGAAAGATGGTCATACCGAAATGTGATGCCAACTCCAAAACAACCAGTTGTGTCACCTATATTGGCACTTGGAGCTCCAGGTGGCCGCGCAGTTGACAGTGGCCGGACACGTTCCATCATAATGGTGGAAAGGGAAATAATTGCTTGTTAAGGAGGGGCATGAACTATCCAAAGACTGGGTTCAGTACTTGCATCGTCCTATAGGGTGAGGTCAGTTGGCGAATAAGATGGGAAGTGTGGGATAATACAGACAATGTGCTATGGAGGCCCGGACGTTCGTGCTCAGTGAGTCATTTCAGATTTAGCGGTTTGGCACTGCGATCGAACCCACCCCCGTACCTATGGTACTGACTATACTTATGCCCCTGCCCGCTGCTTTGATCCCGACGACAGGCGCGCTCTGCACAGCGCCATCTTCGACGACTGTTTCAAGACTTTGTCTAACGACAGAAGGCCTCCCGTCGCCTCACTCCGGATGACCACCTGATACTAAGACCCCCCAGGTCCCGACGATAGCACCGCCGTGCCAGTGAAGCTATCTCATACGCATGTTCCACTGCTCGCCTCCTGCGTCCAGAGACGACCGCGCGTGTAGCACAAGGGAGCTTGAGCATGGTACACCAGGTTGGACAGCGTGGTCACCACGCACTTGGGCGTGCACGTGCACCGCTTGTTTTTGTGCATCAGGAGCCGAAGTACAACGCCTCATTGCGGGCTGTTGGCAGAGGACTTGCGTCTGTCACTGAAACACATGCGTGAAGACAATTCAGGGTGGACCAGTGGTGCCGCGTATTCGCCACCAAGACGCGAGTAGGTCCCTGGGCCAAGGAGTATGGGATGCTATATGACCAGGGGAAACGGAGTCCGCCACGGATGGGACCCTTGCATGGAACTTATGGTTGTACTCGGCAAGGTCTGGATGTGAACCAGACAGCCATCCTCTCCTTCGAATCCATCATATCTCACATCAAGACTCATAAGGGAAAGTTTCAACGATTTTGAAATTTAGCTCACATTATATCAGTGGAGTTGATCATGGCAACCTGTTTCAAGGTCTCACCTACTTCTTTTCCATTCTTGAAGTTCTTCCGCCGGCAGGGACTCTTGATCACAGGCGCCAAAGGAAGTGTTAGTCTATGTTGTAAGTACTTCTGATCAATGTTGAGGAGTGCACACTGCAGACTGTCGGCCCCTTGAAGTGACATCAATTTTGATTGATTGAAGCGGCATGTTGATCGCGAGGCGAGGTTGGTTGGAAGTCGTGCAGTCACCATTGTGCACCCGAATTATTCCAGACGACTTACCACGAGCTGACGAGTAATCCGGGTGATGAATCTGACGTTGATCTCACTAAGTGAAAACATTGTGTTTACGGAGCCCGCTCGTTGGCTGTATGAAATTTATGGACTCAGGGGACTCGGAGCCGGCACTGAATCCATCCACATACTTAAGGCAGGAAGTTGTCGACAGCTGGTAAAACGAGGTCTCTGCGCTCTACCGCGGCAATCCCATTGCATACTAACATTTGTGCATGTTTTCTCGAGACAAGTCCTATGGACCATGTTTCTGACTCCTGAGATGCTTCTGATCAAAGTTCAAAGTAAGGATATTTAGAGGGGAAGTCGAAAGTGATTCAACAACGATTGCAGCGAAGACTCGTGTACGCTGGCAAAGACCTTATCAAGCAGGGTAATGAGTAAGCAATTGGTCTTCTAACCTCAAGACCCACTTACGAGCAATTTTTATGATGGAGTGTTACCGACAGCCGTCGGTAGTGGTGCCCGCCATCGCCACATTCGCCACATTCCAAGTTTGGTTACATGCACATTAATGTTATTCGGTTCTCGTATTCTGCTCTCTCTGCACATTCAATCTTGTTTCCAGATGCCCATTCAAACAGGGTTCTCTCGAAGTCCTGTGGTCGAGTGAGTCGCTCGAGGATTCTTTATCATAGCTTCTCGTTTTTGATTGATAGCTTATATTAAGGACCAGCTTGCTCGCACATGGTGAGCGTGCAGTAGTGGGCGCCGTAATACGACGGGACTGTAATACTTCACTTTTTCGTAGCTTTTAACCTGGAGTTAATAGTTAGGACGAAGCCATTCATCGAATAAGGATGGCACCGTTTGGACTCACAGGTATGGGACTCATTCTGCATTTACAGTGAGTGTCTGATTGAAGAGCTGGTGATAGGCGCCCCATACCTCGCGGATGACGGAGCTATGAATTGCATATCACACCCTGGCCATCTTGTCACAGCGCCACACTCTATCCACACGGCTAAGGTCTTTATCTTAGATCACAGCCATGAGGCGTATCAATTGCTGTTGCTTGCAGCCAGATCCCTCGTGCCCCGGCTTTATTTGAATGGCAAACCCGCTGCATCGAAGTTCAAGGACTTGGTCCACGTCAGCTCTTTTCATCCACCATGTCTGAAGGGCGCCCAATGTCGTCTCACACTGAGCATTTCCGCATGTCCGCCACCGAGTCGTCCTTCCGGGTACCACCATCCAGATGTGATCAGTGCAATAGTTGGCGGGTAGAGAACGCAAGGAACCTCGTCGTGTGCATTGATGGAACTTCCAACGAGTTTGGTCAGAATGTAATTGATGTGGATCTCTCTCTCTCCTCTCACTGACTACTTGTTCAGCATACCAATGTCGTAAAATTGTTCAGCAAGATCGACGTGAAAACGACTTCTCCAGAACAACATGCGTATTACATCGGCGGAATTGGCACGGACCCGAAATCCTCGCATACCCTCCATCGTATGGGAAGAGCGGTTTTTGACAAGCTTGATATGGCGGTTGGATGGTATGTACTTGCTATAATCAGCCGGTGCTTTGCATAAAATGGTTCACGCCAGGAATGTATCGAGCTGGAGATCGAATATACCTCTTTGGTAGGTTGGATTTCTCATCGTGCCAGTTTTCATAGACCATTAAGTTGTAGGATTCTCTCGTGGCGCATATCAAGCGCGGGTTCTTGCGGCTATGATACGCGAGGTATGGCGCCTATGGTTTGTTTCGGCTAGAGAAATGAAGAATGCCATGAAGGTTGGGTTGACAACGGCGTCGACACAGAAGCAGGTCAATAGGTGAGTAACTTTGAAGTAACTGTTGCACATGTAACTAACAGGCGTTGGATAGGACCTATGCCCACTACAGAGCAATTTACTCTGGAAGCCCGGAGACAAAGGATACTGCGAGGATGTTCAAGAATCTATTTTCATGGGATTGCCTCCTAAGAGTGCACTTTGTCGGAGTATGGTGCGTTCAACATTTCCCTACCTCGCTCGAACGTCATGAAAGCTGCTCTTGATCAGGGACACTGTTTCTTCTGTGGGTTTTGTGAAGGGAAACAACTTCCTTTCAACTTCTTCGTCTGCTTCGCATTCTTGCTATTTCCGACACGCTTTGGCTCTCGACGAGCGTCGCGTGAAGTTTATGCCAGAATACCTTCTTGAAATGAACGCTCGGACAGATCACGAGAAATCGGAGTACATTGTTACTTCTGTCGACGCTAAGAGCGATCGACGTCGGTCGACGTCGACTGTGAGCGATAGTGGGTCCAAGCTTTCTTTGGAAAAGAAGAGTGATATTAAGGAGGTCTGGTTTCCCGGGAGTCATTCAGACGTGTAAATCTGCCTTTGAGACTCGCTTGCTGGAAGCTGACGTACTTTGTGCAGAGGTGGTGTAGACAGAAGTGGCAGCTCCCATAATGCTGGGAATGTGTCGTTGTCATGGATGCGTCGAGAAGCGGCAGCAAGTGGTCTTGTGTTGCGACCAGCTGATACGGTTTGGGTGCCCGGGGACCTTGATTTTGGTGTCAGTGATTCGATGAGCCGCATATGGCAAATCATTGAATACATGCCCGTCACTCATCAAGTATCCTTCAGCGGTGCCGGTTACAATTCCCGACGGTAGGACTACTGGTTCCTTACTGACAGTCACTGATTTTACCTTCACAGCTGGCATCGGCTGCAACCGCGTCGCATTATACCCGGTCAAAAAGTTCATGCTTCTATTTTGTATGCCAATACGTACAAGCCATGGGCGTCACTAGGAGAGGGTTTCGATATACCCATGGTACACACTGGGATCAATACAGAACTAGACGATCCATTTTGGGAGACTGGGTTATTCGACGCTGCGGCAGCTCAAGAGCTGGTGGCCCGCTTGGGTGATCAGCAAGAAATTGCGCCAATATACCTTGACAGGTTGTTGTTTGTATTAAGATTCCGTAAGACTTCTTTCTCTATTCCATCTATTCGATGATCATCTTTCACCCCTTTAGAGGAAGGAAAGGAATGTGTTAGGAACGTACCTGGTTGGCAGCGCCAGTTTTTAAGGCTCATCCACAACCCTGATTGTGCCCCACTCGTGAGGTTGATAACTATCGTCGCCTATCACGAGGCATGTGAGTATTCCGTATCGAAATACAGACTGTAGTACTTATATGCAACCATTTTTTCTTGTAGCTTGTAGTCCCGACGACATAGAGCTTTCGCAAGAAACATTCGATGTTGCAAAGAAAAGCCTTCGTGCCATCCTGGATAGACCGAAACATCAGGATGGTCTTAGAGTGATTGCCCTACTGAGACCCCTGACGAAACACCAGATCCTGCGAGAGCGCATTCTTACACAGAATGTATTGGAAGCTCTCATGAAGTCATTTGATGCTTTCATTGATCAGACAGGAGATAATTTCCGTCAGGCAATGGACGGCCTGAACTGCTTATTACAATGCGGTTCGTTGGTGATCATCGTGTATCTGGTGATCAAGTAGCTCATGATTTTATCAGAGGACACTCGACAAATTGTCATCGATAGGCTCGGCATCACAAGGCTTTCTCGTATATTGGATATTAAAGGTAAGGGTATACCACTATGATCGAGAACACGACGACATATCACTCTTTCAGATTCGCACCTCTTGGCTGCTGCGTTACGCATGGTAATGACCCTAGTTCGAATTTCGAACGGTGAGTATTCGAATATTCTCATTCTTGAGCTTGACATGCTTTACTGATGTACTGCCAGCGAGAGATCTGTGTTTGAAAGTAAAAGACAGACTCAAACATCTGGCTAAAATGGACAAACGGTTGGTCGGTGTCCTGTCTGTTGAAATATTACTTGCCCTCTGTGACTCCAATGAGCAAGGTAGGTAAAACGTTATCAGACGGGCGTTCTCTCCCGAATAACCCATGTTTTAGAACAACTGAGTATTTGCAATGCAAATTATCGAGCAAATCTCGCCGGAGCATTGGTTCGCCTAAGCCCCGACAGATGCGACTTAGGTGATGGAGAGGGATGCAGCGTGGATCCAAAATTACGTCAACTTTTTGGTGTTGACAGTAAGTGGTATCCATGTAGGTGCTCTCGACGAGATTTAACCATGACATTCTTTATTTCAGATGCCGCGAAGCTCGCTGACAGCCAGAGGAGGTTCATTGAGGAACTGAAAAGTGACCTTCAGAGGGGCAATACTCGAAAGCGAGCTGCTGCAACGTTGGCGGTTCTGAGGTTGTGCGAGAGTGAGTCTGATTCTCGATGGGCAAGTGACACAAGTTAATTGTTTTAACGTCCATAAGCCGAGGTTGTTCGTGCCTTTCTGAGCAAGAAGGGATTGTTACGCATTTTCATCGACCAAATGAGGTCCAAGGACAGCGCATTGCTTGGCGCATACGCGTTAGCTAGATGTTTGGAACGTGGTGAGTGAAATCACGTGCGTTTTCATTCACGTGGGGCTCAGAGTTAACCAGGCGACATGAAGGTGTCCACCGAGGACAACAAAGTCCTGGCGAAAAATATAGTGGACATGTTACGACTCGATTACTTCGACGATGCTGTTGGCCAGGTAGAAGGGTTTCAGATATTTGGAGACTTTATGAGACATGGTAATAGACCAATTCGGTCATCTCTGACGACCCCACGCCCATACTGATTCGAACTAGGCAACCTGCGGGAAAAGATCAAGGATTACAATATCGTTGAAGTTCTGAACACGAAGCTAATAAAGGGCGAGCCAATGGAGACTCGTACGTGCCTGATTTGCCTGGATATATTATATGCCTTTAGTACGTCCAGGAATGACAGTGTCAGTCCAATTTAGCTAATGTGCTCCCCAGGCGAGGATATTTTCTTGTATAAAATGCTTGTCACTAGGAGTTTAGAGTATTTGACGAGCCCAGTGTGGAGGGTTCAGAAAGCAGGAGTTGCAATACTTTGTGGGTTGGTTCAGACAGGTATGCACTGCAGTCATCACGGGAGTTGTTCCTGACGTTCTGTACTTTAGAGCGTGGTGTGCTGGCCATTCGCCCCAGGATATGCGAGATTATCGGGATGCTTCTTCCAGATACAGACTTCCTAGCGATACACTCGAGTGTGCCAGGAGAGAACACAGAAGATACCCTCTTTTTCAGAAATATTCAGGAGCTCGAAACTGTCGTAGATTCTTGGTTACCCCGTTCTTATATGATGGGACCCGCACATGCACTGCGTGCCTTGACCCAGCACGGCAAGTGCCCCCTCTTGCCCTGACGGGACTAACGTGATGATATAATGTCTTAGAAACACTGCGGAAAGCGATGCGTGACACACAGGAATATAGCACTTTGAAGTATCTGTATCTATCGGGAGCATTTATGGATAAGATCACCACATCGCCATGGCGCGTCAACAGTCTGAACAATGGTTAGTTGATACTTGTTGTCAAGAGAGACGCAAACTAATATCACTGGTTCTTTAAGTCGTCATCGATGTACTCGGTAAGATGATCAAATTCCTTGACGAGGGTTCTTAAAGTGTGCTATCATTTCCTCCATATGCACGGTCATCACCACATGCATGATTGTTTCTCGTTCTTGCGTTCTAATGTCAACACAAGAGGGCCTAGATGTCAATATGTTTTGTGTACCAGCCTTTGAAATACGAAAACCATGTCGTAGTATAGTATCTAGAACGGCATTGATCCTGGGACCATTAGGTTTGGGCAAGAACTTTCCAGGTGAGCGAGTCAAGGTTCAGATGCACAGGTCAACTCGCAGCCTTCAAAACGTACGAGGGGTTACCATATTCCGCATAGGTGTACTTTCTTCCATTGCGTAGCAAAATGCACTGCCACTGCGACTAGTGATCAATTACTAAAACGAGTCGAAGAGGCTCTACTCAATCAAGTCTTGTCAACTCGGACTCCCGTTAGCTTGGCCATGCCACCTCCTAAGAAAGGTGAATATGTTCCCAGTGTCTATTTTGCAGCTCGCACTGAGTAACTTGTGAAGCACAATCTCCAGCATCATTGACGCACGCACTGTGGCAGTTGGTTACTACTACCACTCATCAATATTGAACAGTACTTCTCTTGCCCGCCCAAGTGCTTATCAAAGCTGCACATGAACTCTGTCAACGATCTCACCAACCGAAAGTACTTCGACTTAGTGGGTAGGGACAAATGAACGTGAAGACGGTCAAAGCTCAGCTTGTCAATGAAGCTGTCGGTATCCGGGAAGGAGGGTTGAGTAAATACCTGGGTGCCAATGATTTGGTTGACTGGAGTAAGCCATCGCAATTTTTGGCCGGCTGGTATCCATTTGTTTCGTTTTTCAAGCCGTATCAAATGCATTAGCCCTTGATTCGGTGCCTCCAGGTCAGGTTCCCTAAAGGCCCTGCTAGCCCCGTCTATGATCAACACCTCTTCCTATGATACCCAACGAGTCCCAAAATCGACAGTGGATACGTCTAAACCGTTGAAACTGTGAGAGGAAAAGGGTGTAGTGTCTCGTAAGTGTTATTCATGTATCTGTCTGTCGTACTGACGACGGTCATGGCACATCGACTCGAAAACTTCAAAATGCAAAATGAATTCTGCCCTGTCTGTTACTAAATCAATAGGTCTTGGATACATATCATCAGATGCCTTCACGTGTCAGTATCTTTACTGTTGTGTATCCAGTTAATAGGGTGTTTGATGAGCTAATGGTCGAGTTTCAGGTGGTCTACCAGGAGGTAAGGGCAGAGTTGAGGAAGTGCATGTGTAAGAGGATAAATGGTATGGAGCTGGTTGAGGAGAACAAACCAGTGGAGTTCAGATGCACAACACCTTTGAGATGATGAAGTCTACATTGTGTATACTTCTCCAAGAATGGATGCTGCTGCACAGTTCTACTCATATGGGGTATATGTGTAAGTTTTTCCTTGGTTGATGTTCCTTCCTATTGTTATCTTTCCATTGTCAATGCCACTCCACAAGGCCTGTATCCCTTTTCCTATTCACATGACATTTCCATAACTAATCCTATTATGGTGGCCAAGAAAACCAATGGCCTGTCAATCTCATGGTCATCACCAAATCCCTCAAAAAAGTCTTGAATGGGTTGACTAGGTGTGCTCAGACTTGGTGAGAGCAACATATGTATCCTCATTCTGCATCCTGCCCTGTGTTTAATATGACCAACTTGATGCCCATTCTGATTACATGGTCAATGCCAATACACTTGTTAGGTGAGCATCTGCATGTGTGGGCAGGGCACTGACATGGTTAGCAAACAAACTCCTCTATCATGAATCACATCATTGATCATGTCATTTAGTACTCATGTATTTTTTTACCTGAAGATTGTTTCTGTGAGACCTGGTGCATCAAAGCAAATGTGCATAGTCATGATCATTAAGAAGAAGAGGCATCCTAATGTTTGGTGACTTTAAAACATGGAATTTGAACATCTTGGTACCACTACTCTTGGGTTAATTCTACATGAAAAATACAAACTAGTACAAAGGTCTACCCAACAAGAGAAGTGGAGAGATAGTTTGTAGCAAAGATCACAAGAGAATGAAACATAGCTGTTGAGCACAGTGGTCATTTCCAACAAGCCCTCCATTCTTTAAACAAGGAGCCATCAATATCCACTTGACATATGCTATGAGATGATATAACCAAGGAATAGAAAGGGAACCAATGAAAATGCCTGTTCCAAGGAGCAACCCAGCCAAACACAAGATCATTTGAGTCTTGAATCCAACCATCTTTTGAAGATAAGTAGGGATAGGATATGAGGGACTGAATATTCCATATCTTGATAGACTGATCAAAAGACCCAGAAACAACATGCTTGCCATTAGGGGAATAGGCAACAGAGCTAACTAGAGATGTGTGTCCTTCAAATGGGCCTGCTACAGTCTCACCAGTAATTGCATTCCAGATTCTGATAGTCTTGTCTTGTGAGCCAGAGACAATATGTTTCCCATCAGATGAGTAGGCAATAGAATAGACACCTTGTGTATGGCCCTGGAATGGGTTTGCTATAGTTTTACCAGTAGCTGGATTCCAAACTCTAATAGTGTTGTCCCAAGAGCCAGAGGCAATGTACTTCCCATCAGGAGAATAGACAACAGAGTAGACACCTTGTGTATGACCATTGAATGGATCTGCCACAGTTTCACCAGTGGCTGCATCCCAAACTCTAATAGTCTTGTCTTCTGAGCCAGAGACAATATGTTGCCCCCCAGGAGAATAGATGACAGAGTTGACAGAGAGTGCATGCCCCTTGAATGGATCAGCTATAGCCACACCAGTGGTTGCATCCCAAATTCTAATGGTGCTGTCTTTTGAGCCAGAGATAATGGTTTTTCCATCAGGAGAATAAGCAACAGAATTGACAGAGTGAGAGTGTCCCTCAAGTGGACCTGCTACAGTTTTGCCTGTGGCTGCATCCCAAACCCTAATAGTGTTGTCCAAAGAGCCAGAGACAATATGTTTTCCATCAGGAGAGTAGGAAACTGAGCTGACACTTTTTGTGTGTCCCTGAAATGGACTGCCTACTATGTCACCAGTGGCTACATCCCAAATTTTGATGGTCTTGTCTAAAGAGCCAGAGGTAAGATGTTTTCCATCAGGAGAATAGGTAACTGATTCAACCAAAGATGTGTGTCTTTCAGATAGACTTGTCACTGTTTTATGAGCAGCCATTTTCCCAATGTCCCAAATTCTAATAGTCTTATCTACTGACCCAGAGATGACATGCTTTCCATTAGGAGAACAGGCAACAGAGTTGACAGCTTGTGTATGCCCTTTAAATGGACTTGCTACAGCCTTGTAAGTGGTTGCATCCCAAACCCTAATAGTCTTGTCATCTGAGCCAGAGACAATATATCTTCCATCAAGGGAATAGACAACAGAATTAACACTTTTTGTGTGCCCCTGGAATGAAGCTACCTCTCCAGTGGTTGCATCCCAAACTCTAATGAACTTGTCCTTTGAGCCAAAGATAATACACTTTCCATTAGGAGAATAGACAGCAGAATTGACATCCCATGTGTATCCCTGAGGTGGACCCATCACAGTTTGACCAGTGGTTGCATCCAAAACTTGTATAGTATTATCCACAGAGCCAGAGACAATATGTTTCCCATCAGGAGAATAAGCAACAGATTTGACACCATCTTTGTGCTCCTGGAATGGACCAGCCACTATTTGACCATCTGTTGCATTCCAAATCCTAATGGTACTATCTTTTGAGCCAGAGACAATGTGCATCCCATCAGGAGAATAAGCAACAGAGTAGACATCATCTGTATGACCATGGAATGGACTTGTCACAGTCTTCTCAGTGGCTATATCCCAAACCCTAATTGTTTTGTCTTGTGAGCCAGAGACAATGTATTTTCCATCAGGAGAATAAGCAACAGAGTGAACAATATTTGTATGCCCCTTGAATGGACCTGCCATAGTCCCACCAGTGGTTGCATCCCAAACTCTAATAGTCCTGTCTGTTGAACCAGAAACAATGTGCTTCCCATCAGGAGAATAGGCAACAGAAGTGACACTGTCTGTATGCCCTTGGAATGGATTTTTTATGGTCTCACTGGTAGCTGCATCCCAAACCCTAATGGTATTGTCCTTTGAGCCAGAGACAACATATCTTCCATCAGGAGAATAGGCAACAGAGCTCACACCTTGTGTGTGCTCTTGAAATGGACCTGCTATAGTCTCACCAGTGTTGACATTCCAAACCCTAATGGTGTGGTCTAAAGAGCTGGAGACAAGATGCTTGCCATCAGGAGAATAAGTAACAAAAGTGACATGATCTGTGTGTCCCTGGAATGGATCTGTGGTTTCACCATTAACTGCATTCCAAATCCTAATGGTGTTGTCTGTTGAACCAGAGACTATATTCTTCCCATCAGGAGAATAAACAACTGAGTTGACACCTTGTGTGTGCATCTTGAATGGACCTGATACAGTTTCACCAGTGGCTGCCTCCCACACCCTGATAGTTTTATCTTGTGAGCCAGAAACAATATGTTTCCCATCAGGAGAGTAGGCAACAGAGTTGACAGAGTGTGTATGCCCTTTGAATGGAGCTCCTACCAGCCTACCAGTGACTGCATTCCAAACCCTGATGCTCTTGTCTTTTGAGCAAGAGACAATATGGTTTCCATTAGGCTGGGAGTAGGCAACAGAGTTGACATGATCTGTGTGCCCTTGGAATGGTCCTGCTATAGCTTCACCAGTAGTTGCATCCCAAACCCTAATGGTCTCATCTGTTGAGCCAGAGACAATATGCTTCCCATCAGGGGAATATGCAACAGAAGTGACACTTCCTTTATGTCCTTGGAAGGGATCTATCATAGTCTCACCCACAGCTATATCCCATACCCTTATGGTCTTGTCACTTGAACCAGAGACAATGTACTTCCCATCAGGAGAGTAGGCAACACAGGTGACAGTGTCAATGTGACCTTGTAGATTATACATTTCTGTTGGCCAACCTGTCAGATGCCTGGATGTCATAGAGACATGTTTCTGGAGATGGTCAACCCAGAGTTTGCACAGTGGAGAGTTGAGAGGAGTCTGAGGCATGGCTGATAGATACAAGTGGGGTGTAGATTCTTGTAGGATGGGGGAAAAAGCTTGGATGAAATGACATGCTTCTGAAGCTAGTATAGCAATCTCTTGGCCCTACTTCCAAATTCTATTAGTATTCTCATACCATAATATGATTCAACAAACCTTGGCCCAAATGCATAAAGCAGTACAGGCTGCTTGAGCAGATTGGATAGGAAATTGAGATGTGCAAGAGAGGAGACTAATGGCCTCAAGCCAGTAGGGGAAGAAATCCCTGAAAAAGCAAGTGATTTCTTTCAGCAATTCTGCTGTACACTCAGCATGTTGTAGGTGGTCCATCCAGTATCAGCACGAGTATGACAAGTGGGGAGGGATAGCCATATTTACTCGGTCGTGCAAACCAAGAACAGCAGAATTACGGAGCCTGGAGTCCCTCAGGCCACATATGTTGAACTGGAGATTATCCTGCATGCAAGCCAGTAACGTTTGTCCAAGAGACGGGGAGTAGAGGGGTACTATGCGGACACGAAATTTCGAACTGCGGGCCTTGTCAAGCAAGAAGTCACGGAAAGATGTGTGAAGGGGGCAAACGGGCCTGTCTTCGTCAACCACCCCATCCAGAAGCGACTCCATCGGTTTGATGACAGATCGCACCCCCAGTGGTGCTTTCGAGTTGAAGAGGGAAGAGAGGGAAGCAAGAGAAAGTGGTTCATGAAGCGCGAGTATGACAGCCATCACGTTCTGAAAGGAGCGTCGAGCCTTGACCGATGTGAATAGTTGAGATAGAATGGTCAGGTACAACTCATCTAGGGGCGCGACGGAGTTTCCATTGCCTTCGCACAGAAGCAAATTAAGTCGCTGAAGCGGATTGGCTCCAACAGCTTTGATGAACTTGCACGCAGTAGTAGCCCACTGAAAAAGACGCTGCGAACGACGAACGAGGATAGAACACCACTCCTGGTTGGGACGAGACGATTCGAATTCGGGAAACCGGTCAAGGGAATGGTGGATGAACTTATCGATATCTCCATCGACAACCTTCTCAGGAATATCGTCCATTCGTTTATGAACCACTTGCGTACCAGCTGGGAGTTTTGCAAGGATGTCGCTCTCTTGTCGACATGTGATAAGGAAACGAAGGTTCTTTGGTAAAACATTGTCAACAATTTGCTTGGAGATCGCCTCTAAGAGTCTTCGACGATCGGCTGGACTGCCACTTTCGTCAAGAGCGTCGATGATCACCACCATTTGGGGTCCGATAGAGTCAAGCACCCTGCTAGGCCAGATTATGAACCGCTCCAGTTGCTCCGAAGGCGATGTCGACGTGAGTAACGCTGGATTATCTTTCACAACTCCCCAGAGCGCGGACTTGTACTGCGGATCGCGGTCGCAGAGATCACGCACGATAGTGCTGAACAGGTTTCGCAGATTTCGCCTCTTGACGTCACCGCTGGAAAAGCAGTACGACGAGGCTAGCCTCTTTTGCTCGTCAAATAGTCGAGCGATCGAATGAGCTACGGCAGACTTTCCTGAACCAGCAACACCAGTAAGAAGGCACACACGCGGCGCTTCTTCAGCGGGATCATTCAGAATGTCACAAATCTCCCGAAGGAGAGCTTCCCGAGTACCAGGCAAGCACCCCTTTTCCTGCTCATATCTAGCCTCTGCATAAGGCATGCCGTTCAGGTTGATCGGTTCCGCTGCTTCAGAAATCTATAAGTACCTCGACCACAATCTAAGGGACCTCACACCTACCGATGTTCTGCACCATGTCCATCATACGAACGATTGAAATCTCTGTTGGAAACGCGACGCCCCCCAGGGATGCCGCTTCTAGCTCACGCAACTTGTTCTCGTAAGCTGTGATCAGCGCATCGACATCACAGACCGCATATCTCGCGGTGCGAATCCCTAGATACCACAATCAACCGTGAATATTCAGAAGCCGGTGATGACTAACAGCTATTCGGTTTGGCGTAGTCAATGATGAAGTAGCCGCATTCCGTCACTTGCTGTAGAAGTGTAATGGCCTTCTCGTAGTTCTTGATCTTCTTTAACGACTTAGTGTCGTCGACGAACGCGAAGGCGTCCGTCATCGTAGTTGCCAAGCGAACGATGTGCTCGTCGCGGTTTTCCTGGTCAATTAGCACCTGTGTAATCAACGGCCACGTCGGCCAAAGCACGAATTGCAAGGGATAGACACACTTTCTCGGTAGCCGATACAACAGACCAAGCCATCGACGCATTTGGATGAAGCTACCAGATTCATATAGTAAGTAAACGACTTGAGAGCGTAAACATAAATTACCATCGCAATATTAGTCGCGATCATGTCCAATCTTTGCAAAAGATCGCTCCACGTGATTTTGGATGTCATGCCAGGACCGACCGCTGAGGTCACAAGGACAGCACCCGCCAGCGTTGAACTGAGGGCGCATATCGCTTCCGTCGCTTGGTTGACGACGGCGGCAGCTCGAGGATTATCCACATCGGCACCCTTGCGTGGCTGAACAGTGTATGCGAATTTGATAGTAATGTCGGTAAGATCGGACCCATCGGAGGTATCCTTGCAAAGGCGTTGCTCGATCACTAGTCACAGAGATTGCATCAACAGAACACGCCCTACGAAGGTTGTTCGTACCGCCATCGTTCGATATTCTTATTATTTCTTCGATCGTGTGAGTGAGAGCTCCAACAAGTTCATCTTGCTTGAAACGATTCTTCTGGTAAACCTCTATTACCATGGTGGACGTATCAAGCCCGTCACTAACAACATAAGCTTCTTGGTGTAAAGGGAAACGATAAACACGAACAAGAATAAACCCTGATTCCAATGAATGCGGGTTGTCTCCTCTTTATTTGTAGTGGTCTGCCGCATAGTGTCTCCCACAGAAAACTGGGCATATAGGTGTCTCAAAGGCCGGAGTTTGTGCCCCGCATGAAAGAGAAGTTCGATATCTGAAATAGAGCAACTCGCATACAACAAAAATCTGGCCGTTGAATCATACCATTGATGGTGACCGTTAAGCTGGTCCTTGAACATGCTCAATATCGATTCTCGGCGAAAGCACGGAAGGGAACCATACATGTCTTAATCCCTGACTGGACCGAGGAGTTGTGAACAGATCGACGACGAGTGGGGAAGAGAAATCGTAGGCAGTTGGAGCCAAATGGTAGTACTTAAGTAACGTTATCCGAGTAAATTTACAAGCTGTGCGGGGGCACAGCCTGTAAATCTTGTAAATCGGCAAATGCCGACGGAGTGCCGACTTGCCGAGAGCGGCGAGTCTCGCGCCCATGCATGCTCA